>PVJX010002810.1:0-120023 GCA_004027295.1 Dolichotis patagonum | reverse complement strand
CTGAGCACTCTGAATCCAATTCAGAGGAAAATGTCTCTATGCTGCTACCATTCTGGAACATGGTGCTCTGGAGCTGTCTTTTCTTTTCTTTTTTTTTAAATTTTATGTTAAAGAGAATAAAACAAAAGAGGGCAGAACAGAGCAGATCAGAATGGGACAACATAGGCAACACACTACTTTACATTAAAACAACCAGACATTAACAGTAGCTATCAGAATATCTCTTTCTCTGCTATAGTTGAGCATAGTTTCAAATACAATAATATCAAACATAACAAAATAGTATAAAACCATTCAAAGGGTGAAAGAATTACAGGGCATTCTGAACCGAATAACAGCGAATGTTCAATGGGTACTATAATATCTCATTTTCAATACAAAATTTTGTTTATACTATCACACATATTCAAATCCCAATAAGACACAATGTGATAGATAGAACCAATGGTAGTAGAAGAATAGAATCACGGTAGGACTTTTAAGAAGGATGCTATTAAATCAGCAATAGCTGTCATAATGTTTTGTTTTCTTCAAAACAGCTGTTCATACAATCATGCATCATATAGTCAAACAAAACAGAATAAAACCATTTCAATTGATGAATGAAAATGTTGAAAGGCTTCAAAGCTATGAGATGGGGACTCATACTTACCACAAAATCTTATATACTCTTATCAACTCTCATACTAGTGAGACTATATGGTATTTACACATGTGAGTCTGGTTTATTTCGCTTATGAGTATGGCCTCAAGTTGTTACAAAGTCAATACTCAAAAATCAATAGCATTCTTATACACTAACAACAAAAATACTAAGAGGTAAGAGAAGCCACACCCTTCACACTAGCATCCAAAAAAATGAAATACTTAGGAATTAATCTCACGAAAGAAGTAAAAGAGCTATTCAAGGAAAATTATAATACCGTGAAAAAGGAAATTGAAGAGGACATCAGAAAATTGAAAGACATCCCCTGTTCATGGATAGGAAGAACAAACATTGTTAAAATGGCCTTTGTCCCAAAATTACCATACAGATTCAATGCAATCCCAATCAAAATACCACTAACATATCTCATAGATCTAGAGAAATCACTCCTAAAATTCATCTGGAACCAGAAGAGACCCAGAATAGTAAAGGAAATTCTAAGCAGCAAAGGCAAGGCAGGAGGCAACACAATCCCCAACTTGAAATTATACTACAAAGCTACAGTAATAAAGTCAGTATGGTACTGCAACAAAAACAGACCTGAGGATCAATGGAATAGATTGAAAGATACAAGGACAACTACAAACATGCTCAACCACCTTATCTTTGATAAAGGGGCCAAACATGTTCACTGGAAGAATGACAGTGTCTTCAACAAATGGTGCTGGAAAAATTGGCTATCCATATGCAGAAGACTAAAACTAGACCCATGACTATCACCATGTGCTAAACTAAAATCTAAAAGGATCAAAGATCTAAATCTTAAAACAGAAACACTGAGTCTGTTGGAAGACAAAGTAGGTAAAAACCTCGAAGATATAGGGGTAGGTAGAGAATTCATGAACAAGAATCAAACTGCACGGGAAATACTTCCCAGAATCAATAACTGGGACCATATCTTATTAAAGATTTTCTGCTTATCCAAAGAGATTTCCAGCAGAGTGAAAAGAAAACCCACGAATTGGGAAAAAATCTTAATGGATTGTCCCTGAGACAAAGGACTTCTTTCTAGAACTTATAAAGAATTAAAAAAACTCACCCCCTTGAAATTCAAAGACCCAATCCAAAAATGGGCATCTGTAATGAATACACAGTTCTCAGATGAACAAATACGAATGGCAAATAAATATATTAAAAAATGTTCATCATCATTAGTCATTAGAGAAATGCAAATTAAAATCACACTGAGATTCCATCTCACCCCAAAACGAATGGTCAGGTTAGAAAAAACTACCAACAACAAATGCTGGAGAGGCTGTGGGGGAAAAGGAACTCTTCTGCACTGTTGGTGGGAGTGTAGACTGGTGCAACCACTGTGGATGTCAGTCTGGAGATTCCTCAAAAAGCTGGGTTTGGAGGTCCCATTGGAGCTGTCTTTTCAAAGGAATGCCTTTCACTTTTGCAACTCAGTGGATGCAGAGGCTGGAATCCTGCTGGCTCTTTTGATGTTCTCAGGTGATCTTTGATTTGTCTTCTTCTGAATTACTTAGTATTTTTTTCCAGATATTTTTCAGTAACCAATTTCTCCTCTGTTCCATTTTTTCAAGGCTACAACTTTATTGGAGCTTCCTTTTTGGCTGAAGTCAAAATATTTTAAAACAATCTTCTGGGCTCTTTGCTCTAGACTGTCAACATAAATCTGGCTAAAGTTCCTCTCCCCAACAATAGCCATGCCACTCCCTCAAGATTAGACTGCTATCACCCTTAACCTCAGTCTCAGGCAAAGATTCTAGACTCCAGCAACACAGACAAACTTTCTGCGAAAATGTCACATGCACAGGCTAGAGACCAGCAGCCAATGTAGTGTTTCCTCCCAGCAGGAAACTTCCTACCCTGTCTGTACTGGCAGCATTTCTATCAGCATTCAAGTCTTCTGAGCTCTGACCAGAATCAGTTCTCAAGTACAGCCTCAGCATTCCAGAGCTGCTTTTTCAGAAAGCATCTTTGAACCTCTCCAAACTCTTCTCCAAGCCAGTTCTTAAGGTGCCTGAACCACATGGTCAGGTGTAGTCACAGCAATGATGCTACTTCTCTGGTGCCAAATTTTGTTTTAGTTACTTTTTTTATTGCTAAATCAAAACACTCGACAGCCAAAGTTAAAGGTGGAAAGATTTGTTTCTCCTCACAGTTTGTAGAGAATGTAGTCTATATTTGACTTACTCCAAGGCAGGTTGGCATGGCAGAGAGACATCACGGAGGAGGAACAACTTATGGCAGGCAGAAGACAGCAAAAAACAGTCAAGCAATTACTAACAAGCCTCTTTCTGTCCATTATATTTTACCCTAAGATCTGGTAGCATATCTTTAATTCTAGCATCCTTTCTCTTGTATTGCACCATGAATCAATCTCAGTGTCTCACACTCTAGATCCAGTCACCTCTGAGAAGCCTCACCTATCACTACAGGAGACTTTGTGGGGACATCTAGACACATACCACAATGATTTTTACTACATATAAATCCACTCACTTCATTTGTATTGATTTCACTCTACAAAGTTCAGAATATAAACATAAGACTATGACATAGCATACTGAGATTGTGGGAGAGTATAAGAACTCTTTCACATACAATAAATTCATTATATCTTTTAATTATTCAATGGTTATACCAAATAGTCAAATGCATGCACATTTGTTGATAACCAAGAATTTTGTCTAGAGTTAAATATTTTGGAATAATGAATATCCAAATGCAATTAAAAGTCAAGGCACTAAATTAGATCATGTATGATGAAAGCAAATAAGCCAAGAAAACTAAAGACTCAGTGTTGAGAAACTCCAGTATTACAGAATTAGAGTTAAAAAGTAACCAAGTGAAAACCAAGAGAGAGTGAGTATATGGCAGCCGCAAGTTGGGTGTGGGGTGCACCTCTGTAATGCCAACACTTGAGAGGCTGAGGCCAGTGCATTGCCATAAGGTCTAGGGCAGCCTGGGCTACATAAACCGGTTCAAGGCCCGGCTGCACTACATGCTGAGACCTTGTCTCAAAAACCAAGGAAGCAAACACAGAACAATGAACAAATATGTAAGTCAGAGCAGCTAGGATTGCATGCCTGTACACCACACCCAATGGGCTAAGTGTTTTGAGGAAGAAGTAATGATTACATTTTCTGTTGCATGAAAAGTCAAATCATCAGGCATCCCAAGAGAGGCTGGTGAATTAGTTTTAGGGCTTTGTTTTAAAGTAATGGGAAGTTAAAGAGTTTTCCAATATCCCAGTCACCATGCCATTCCTCACGACATTTCAGTTAAAGAAGGAAAGCTTTGTAAATGGCTCTGTATTGATTTTAAGGGGTAGAAAATTTCATTTTCTTATTTATTATTTTATTAGAAATCCATGAAGATTTTTAAATAAAATTAGTCTATCCATAGGAAAGGTTGTCATGTGGCATAGCAGTTTCTCTGTAAAGGACAGGAGAAAAAAACACATTCACTATAATGCAATATTAAAACTATAAACACAAACATGATACATATTTTCTTTTTGTTTGGTTTGCTTTTAAGGTGCTTTGTTTTGCTTCGTTTTGTTTTTTTGCTTTTAAACAGTGTCTCGTATATAGTCGATACTGTGTAACCCAGGCCAATTTCAAACGCACAGCTATTCTCCTGTCTTAAACATTTGAGCACTGGGATTACATGGGTAAGTCACCACACCAAGCTACATATTCAACCAAATATTTTTGTTTATAAACATCAATAGCATAATTTTGAGTACAAAATTCAAATGATGCACCAACATTTCAATTTACAATTGAGTTTACAGTTTACTAATATTTTACACAGTTTTAGTGTTATGAATTATAGGCTTAGTAACAAATCGTTGAACTGACGCTTTTTCTTAGGTAATAATTATACTAACATTTAAAACAGAGATTTTGTAAAAGTAATACTGAATAAATTTGAGGGTATAAGCCACTGTGTGCTAATTTATAGGTACAATTTTTAAAAAAATGTTTTGTGCGTTAAGTTGGACCACAATATGTTATACTAGACTTTGAGAGAAAGATACATTTATTTATAATATAAATATATTAATATGAAATTTTAAAATTTAATGTTTCTAGAAATAATATTTTTGAACTTTATAAACAATCATACTCCTTACATTATTTTCCTACAAGATTTAATTTTACTGTGTTCTTTGCCCATAAGTAATGCATTTTGTGATTGAAATACAGCTGAAAGTGTGTGCCATGAAGGATGCATAGATAAGGATAATTCATAGATTGAGGCATTAAAATAGGAAAATGTAGAAGTAAATGTTTTTCCTTCTTGTATGATAACCATTTATTTTTATATCTACCAGAATTTTAAAAAATGAATAACAACAACAAAAATCCTTTTCTGTCATATGCAGGGTGACAGAATAAAACTAGGAAAATTCAGGAAACAAAATATTAAAACTCTCCTTTAAAATATATATTCATGTACATAAACAAGACAGCATTGAAATATACTTTACTATGTATAATCATGCATATAAATTTTTGTTATGAATCCTGACTTGTAAGAAAAATGTGATCAGTTTATGAAAAATAATGATGGTAACTTTTTCGGTCTGATTTAAATGACAAAGAAAGCTTCAGAACTCAAGAGGTTCTGAGGACTGGCACTGCTCAGAATGATGAAAACAAAGGGACCTATTTTAATTTAATGCAGTTAGGAAATAAAACTTGCTGGGGAGTGAATAAGACTCCATCAAGTACACCAATGTTTTGTAAAATTCTAAATTGAATATGGCAGAATTTTAAAGAACAAAGGTAAAATATTTTGTTAACTCCTCAGTATGTGCAGAGTTTGCTAGTGAATCTGGAGCAAAGTATTATTAGCCAGAATCTTCAAAATATCCCAAACAAAGCCTAATTAAGCTCCATTCCTCATAGAATTGAAGTATATAGCTCCCTTGAGGAAGTATAAAAGCCGGTACAAAATATTAAACATAAAATATTTAAATAAGCAAGAAAATAATTTTCACACATGTAAACAGTGCTAGGAAAGATACAGAAGTCTACCAAATTCAATAAACATAGAATTTATATAAGTCTACCTGATGTCTTTAAGAAATAAAAAAATTGAAACAAATTATACTACTAGAAATTTCATATATTACTTGAATATGTTACAGGGCATTTGGGACATAATATCAGATATTCAGAAATGTTGGAAATGGAAAAGAGGGCAAGAATCAAGTAATCAGAAAATGTATAAACTCAAGTATGAAAACAAATAAATTGAGTAAATGTAAATTTATTTAGGTTATGTTTAAATGGTCCCACATTTGTATACTTACATAATGAGAGAAAATATTGACAATAAACAATATTTAATGAAATAATGATCAAGAAATTTCTACAAATAATAAGAGAAAATTCAAGCCCTGTATTGCAGTACTTAGCAAAACCTAAAAGAATAGATAGAAATAAAACCACACTTAATCTTATTGGTTAATGCAGGTCAATAATAGTAATGATTAGAGAGAATATTACAAACATCCAGAGGGTGAAAAAAATACATTGACTTTTAAAAAAACAATGACACTTATAGCCAGTTTTTAAAATAAATTTGAAGACAGACTTGGATGGAATAATTTTAAAGACTTAAAGGATGTTCAAATGCAAGCAAAAATTTCCCTTGAAAAAGAAATCAAAATAAGCAATTTTAGAAACTGGAAAAACAGAATGAATGTTCAGATTTTGCATTCAAAGGAATACCAACTAGAGTAATTTGAGCATAATAAACATGATTTTTAAGAGAAACAGGGAATTGTAGAATGAAATAGCTAAATACAGAAATAGTAACTATGATTTACTTACAAATTATTCCAAATAATTTGGGGAAAGCCTTCCTAGAAATAAAAAAAAGGTGGGTAATCTGAGGACTTTTGTAATACATTCATTATGATATGCCAATAAATGATCAGAAAAACACTACATGGAAAAAGAAAAAAAACATACAATGCAATTTTTTCACAAAATAAAACTCTGCATATGATGTTAGAAATTGGAAGGAAAGGTAAACAGTAGAATAAAATTTAATTTCTCACCAATTAAGTGTTCCCTAATCTTTGGAAAGTCAGTTAACATAGTTCACTGTATCCAAAAAAATCCATGGCATAATACTTTGTCAGAATTAAAGAGTCTAGTAAAAATAATGATTACTAAACAAAATTTTTAAAAATCACCCTCTTAGTATGATAGATTACAGTAATTTTAAAAGAACAGTATATTTGTAAGCATTTATTAATAGATATGCTACAGAGAACCAACTATGACAATTCCTGATAGCCACACTTGTACTAAGTCTTATAGTAGATTCTAGAAGGTACACTAAGGTAAAAAACATAAGTAAAATGCTTTTGATAATTCACATAAATAAGTAAAATATGTCTGATAATTCACATTAATACCCATACAAAATATTCATTGAATCTGTAGATCAGTTACTTCTATTGATAAGTGATTCAGAAAGATGAATGTATTGGAGAATGTCAACGAAATTATGATTGATGTCTATACCATAGCAAAAACAAAAGAATAGAATCATCAATAAATTACAATTAAATACAT
Organism: Dolichotis patagonum; assembly: GCA_004027295.1. Taxonomy (NCBI): domain Eukaryota; kingdom Metazoa; phylum Chordata; class Mammalia; order Rodentia; family Caviidae; genus Dolichotis; species Dolichotis patagonum. The sequence continues at coordinate 112,748 of PVJX010002810.1, read as the reverse complement.
CAAATACCTGTAAGTGAATTAATATATACAAGACTTATAAAATAACATCAAAAAATTCATAAGAAAAATAAAACAAACAAAAACAGTGGGAATGAGATACCATGACCATATATTAAAAATAGGCAATGCTATCCAAAAATCACAATAAAGAAATTGTCTATTAGACTATAAGTCTAATGCATTCTACTATACATATAAAAAGTCTTAAAAAGTGTAAAAGACAATAATAACTAAATTTCAGTTATTATGAATGGAGTACTATGAAAGTCACAACGCAATATCCTTAATACTAAGAACAAATGTAGAATACATTTCTTCTCTTTTTTTGCAAAAGATAAAATTGCAAGTTTTTTGATGTTTTGAGGGTAGTGTCTAGCTACTATATTAAAAGTACTCTGCAATGGAGATAGTTTTTGTTTCATCTGAGCATTGAATACATTCCTGTATTATTTTGGAAAAAATTCATTATGTCTATCTCTTTGATTTGTATAATTTTCTTTTATAGTGTTTTAAATCAATGACAAAAATTTAAAGAAGAGCATTACTGGGTAATAAAAGAGCATTGTATAAAAACAAAATGTCAGTTTACCAAAAGTGCTTTTCTAATATTTACATAATAAAATAAAACAAATTGTTCACTTAGAAAATAGAATAAAGATCACATTTTCATGAAAAATACTTTTATCATAATACTGAGATGACAAAAAATTGTCTCTTGAAATGACAGAAATATTTGAAGAACATTAAAAATGTTTAATTATACAGTTAAATAATAGTAAGTTATGTGGCTTTATAATTTTTCCAGTTGTTTACAATTGCTTTAATTTTACAAATTCATCTAAGAAAAATAACATCTCGCTGTAATATCTGACATATTACACAGAATTTTGGAATGTGGAGTTGCTAATCAAAATGTGATTATGTATTCTTAGATGCAGAACAAGAAATTTGAAAAGTCTCTTTAAACAGCTTAAAATTCAAGAGTTAAAACAAGACTGAAAAGTAAATAGGTGGAACTCATTTTGGAAAATTAACTTAAATGGTTATGTTAGACAGTAGAAAAATTCATAATATGTATATTTACATTAAATTGTTTGCTTAATGTATAAGCAAAGAAATACATGAAAGAAATTACAATATAAATATAGTAGTTATCAAAATCGAGATGACATTGAATGAAGACTGATGATACTGCTGGCCCTGGTTTTGAGAGAGAAGGTATGCACACAATGAGAGCAAAATTAAAAATAAAAATATCACGTTATTACAAACAAATTTGGAAGCTAATGAAATACCAGTTTAAATATAAGCATCTATCAGATGGACTTTAAGTAAAAAAATATGAAGCACTTGAGTCTAATAACATAGTTTTCAATATTAAAATTAGATTGATTAAACATCAGAGGAATACTTTTATGATCTATGATAGAGATCTATGATTTATCATAGATCTCTATCATAGATCTCTATGATCTATGATTATGATTTATCATAGATCTATGATAAATCATAGATCTCTATCATAGATCTCTATCATAGATCTATGATCTATGATATAGAATTTTCATCAAAATACAGAAAAATGACATTCCTAAAATGTGCAAAAAAAAGGGAAATAAAAGAAAGAAAATATCTATTCTGTATGGAGTGCCTGAAAAGCCAAATTTAAACATGTGTGAAGGCTAATTGTATACTCCCAAGATTCCACAGATTAAGGAAAACTTTGATGAGTCTTCACTCCTGTTAAGGGAAAAATTAAATTCAGAGCAATAAATAAAAAATAATAAATAAGTAGTTACAAAGGAGGGGGAGAAGATGAAGATGGCGATGATGATGATAACCCATCATCGATTATATGGTAGAAATCTTGAAAAAATTAAAAAAATCTGTGAATATTATTAATATCATAGCTCAATTGTGATTAAGAGTTGGGAAATACATATTTTTCAGTGAACATTGAGTTTGTGTCTCCTAAATTACTGCTGAATATATACTAAACCAAGAACCCATATATGGAAACCTAATATCAGAAAAAATTAAAATTCCAGTGACACAAAAGGAAGAAAACTAAATGTTTAGATAAAACTAAATGAGAATGAAGAATGGAAGAATATCCAGTATCTGTGACCCCCAGTATTGCAATAAATAAATGAATAAAATAAAACTACTACTGCTAATAATTAAGCAATAAATTTAAATTTCATTGAAAAAGCATTTTCTGTAGAGTTATAAGTATTGTACTTGAAATAATAACTAATATATTGAAATAAAAGTCACAATAGATTAAAAGAGGTTGCAGAAATCATGTATTACAGTAATCGGGGCAATAGTAACTGCGTACTGTTTTGGAGGATCAAAGGGGAAAATGTCTTTGCTGAGAGAATTCATACTCCAACATGTTGTATCTACCAGCTAAGGTAGATTTTTAGTATACTTTACTTGAACATTTGACATTCGCCCTGCTCAGTTCTAACTTATGAAAGAACTACAAAACATCAAAATTAAAATAACAATTTGGCCTGCAATGTGATTTCGTTGATAGAGCTTCGTGAACCATGGTTTATTATCTCCTGATTTTGTGATACATATCTGGATGCGCATAGAATAATGATGCCACAGTGCTTTAGGGTAGGGCTCTCTGGACATACATTTGATAGGGGAGGCACAGAAATATTTTGTACATTGATGAAAGTCTGTGGGAACTGTTATCTGTTTTCACTGGTTCAACAGTATTGCCTCCTGTCAAGTCTTAACTTCCCTTGCTAATTATTGTCTATATCCGCAGGGTTTAATGTGAAGAAACAAACTCCACTTAAGTTACTTGAAAGAGAAATGAATGTAATAGTTTACGAAGAAAACAAAAAAGGAATGGATGAAGCATGAGTGTGCCAACAAGAATGACTCATCAGTACTGCACAATTGGCCGTACTGGGAAGCGGGCTCCACAGGGGCGTGGATTCTATTCTGCAGCTGCTAACACTAGCGACAGTGTTGCTGGAATCCCAAGGCATGGAAGCTGCAGTAGCCTGAGGTCCTTTGCACAGGTGATAGAAATTAGAACATCAATATAAAAAAGCTGTTGCAAAAGCACCGTTACTCCAGAACTGCTCTTGGCAACAGAAAAACCAGAATCAGTGACGGATACCTGGACGTTATTTCCACCTGTAAAATCCTTGCCCATGTGTATAATTGGTGACATCAAATTTATACCCATAAAACATTGATCTCTGGTATCAGATGAGATTGGGTACGTTCGGGGTTTAATGGCCGTAGATACTCTCTGGTATCTAACTGTATACAGTGCCTGGAAAGCAAAATTTAAAAACGTGTGTTGAATGCTGATTTACTTTCTTTTCAATTTCTGCAACACGACTTGGAGTAAACAACTTGTTATGATGTGAAAAAAATTTTTTGTCCTTTAACATAAATACCAAAAGGAAATATTCCTGTAAATTATTTACTGTACCTACTATGGTTAACAGTTACCATCCTTTAGAACTACTTGCATATATAAAATATTTTAATTAGATGTAACCACAGTAGGATTTGAATGATTAATAGTCCTTGTCTCCCTCCAACTGCAGCCAATTGTTTCAATACACCTTGTTGTTATACCTAACTGACATAATACACTACACTTAGAAGCAGGTACAAGGTAATTCAAATAAAGTTAGGTAAGTGACAGAAAGATAGATACATAGATGCATATCACGTGTGAAAAAATATATATTTATGTCTACAGTGTGTGTATGCATATTTTCAACAGCCTTGATTGTCACAAATGCAGTAAGAACCATGACAACTTACTTCAAATATATGCCAATTACTTTATAAGATGTGTGTGTATGGTATGTGTATTTGACATCTGTTATGTATGTGTATGTTTATTTCCAAAAGACTTGCTTGTCAGAAATAGAAAAGGAGCATTGAAAATCTACTTCAAATATATGCCAATTACTTTATAAACACCATAGCAGTTCCAAGTCATGTTCTGTGAATAAAAAAAAAAAATCCTGAATGAAGAAAATTCAAGCAATGTTCCAGAAAAACACGATCTATGCATTTTAACACATAGTTTTATAGATATAAACATTACGGTATAAGTTCCTCAAATTACATCATATAAACCATGTGTACTATCCAAAAGAGTAATTATGTTTAGACTATCACTATCTAAACACAAGTGTAGTCACAACTTGTTTTTGACTCTAGCTCTTTAAATTATTGTAGGTCTTAACATTTCTATATATTAGTGGTTCTACTTTGCCTTTATTTGCTGTTGATGACATTAAACTGTAAAATCATTAATAAAACTACCTTAAATGAAAATAAAAATAAAGAAATTTAAAATTGATAGAATTATTAATCAGTGTTTCTTCTTACTTTAAAATATTTTCATTTTTATTTAAGGTCAAAATATAATACTCAAAATGTTCATGAAGTATTTTATAGGTACTTGTACTCCTTATTTTTATTTGCTTTAGAATGTTTTATTCACACTTTAGTATTCTTTTAAAGATATGGACATGTTTGAAAAAGGATTGAAATATATTTTTTTATTATAAACTGGAATACATTAGGAGGTAAAGTACATTCAAGTACAGTACTGACTGCCATATCTCAACTAACTGAATCAAATCCGCCTTTTAATGTGCAGTTTGCATTTTATTCCACTGAACAATGTTGTCCATATAATGCATTCAATTCTATTTAAAGAATCATGGAACATTTGGGTCGAAATTAACTTTCATGGGAATCCCTCACATTCTTGTATACATTTTTATCCTTTTCAACTGAATACTAAAACATACTAGAGAAAAACAGTTTGGAAAAAAAATCAGTATTTTAAGTAAATTGGGGTATACATTTTATTTCATCATACCCTATAATTTACATAAGCGTTACAATTGGTAACATACTGTTAGTCCAAAAATTTCTAAATTTAAGCCAACTTTGAAAGCAAGAAGTTTCCTAAGGAGAACTCTAGGTAATACAGATCATTGATGGTATGATTAAAATAAAATGCAGGCAAAATTATAGATAGGTAAGGAGGTAAAAAATGATAGATTTTAAATAGAATAAGAAAAAACAACAAATGCAAGACAAAAAGACAAGAACGGAAGTGTGTAATACAACCATCAGAAGAGAAAAAATATGATAAGGCATAAATGGGCCAGAAAATATAGATTTGAGAGCTATTGGCCTATATGTGAAATTGTCATATAATATTTGCTAAATTTTTTATTCTCATGGATATTTAATGACATAATTTAAATCAAGTTTAGATATAGTAAATATCACTTTTTCATCCACTTTTTCTGACAAATCACTTAATCACAAAGTAAATTTATCACAATCAGGTACCTTTTGATTTAGCAGTCTAGTAGTTGATACAAAATAACCTTCTAATAACATTTTACCTTGATTTGTAATTTAATGATATTACTGTCAGATAAATGTAACTACTTTTTCTCTGATTTCATATGGATCAAAATTCAAGAATATGCATTTTCTAAATATGCAAGCCATCCATGCATCAGTCTTGCATTTAACTTGTCTCTATTCATAGTCAACATTTTAATTTGTATATTCATAAGTTAGAAACCCAGGAATCACTACATGTAAGCAATTAGATACCAGACCATATTAATATTTTAGTGCTTGCCTGTGTTCCAACTTACCTTTACTGCAAATGTCTCATAAACATGATTTTCAAATGAATTTTTCAGGGCACATCTCAATGCATTTGTGCTCTAAAAAACATAGTTGGGCAATATGGCTCTAAATGTCACTAGTTTCATTTACTAAGTATACTTTATCTTCACATTATCAGCCCTGCAGTGTCCTTGACCCTGTTTTTATAATGAAAATATTAAAATATATTCATACATAAGCCAGGCATGGAAGAGTATGCGTGTAATTCCAGCACTCTGGAGGCTGAAGTAGAAGGATTGTTGCAAGTTCGAGACCAGCCTGCACTTCAAAGTGAGCTCAAGACCAGCCTGAACTGCATGAGACCTGGTCTCAAAAAAAACAAACAAATATATATATATATATATATATATATATATAGAGAGAGAGAGAGAGAGAGAGAGAGAGAGAGAGAGAGAGAGACATCAAACACCAGTAAATCAGGTACAACATACATGGTGTCTATTCAGAGGGAGGATTTGAAAGACATTTCTGATATACTAAACCAGCATTAATCCATTTGCATTAGTCCAGTAGACAGAACACTTACATATAAGAAAGACAGCCTTTTCTTATGCTGTAACAGGAAAGAAACAAGGGACAAAAAGCCAAAAGTTCATGATAAGCCAATCCTTCAAGACTCAGAAAACTAACCGAGGAGGTTGGAATGCTATCTGTCTATTCCTAGGCACATCACAAAGGAGTAATCCGAACAGCATTCTACTCTAGATTATTTATCAGGGAACACTAGGTAAACTGGGCTAGAGACATTTCCTTCTAGAAGGCTGAAGATTACAGCTTGTGCTTTATTTAAAGAACTATTAATGAGAAGAGAAGGGGAGCTGGGTCATCACTACTACTAGGAGGCTTGTTCTGCACAAATAACATTACACACGTAAGTATTTCTATACATAACATGGGAGGGATTAACTTTTCACGAGATTATGAGATTTCATACTAAAAAATGAAGTATGAATTAAGATTATAAATATTTAAAGCATAGATTTTACAATTCACGTGTTAGATTCCCTATCATGAAATACAAGTAGATAGAATCTGTTGCTTAATATAATTTAATTAAGGGTAACATATATTGTGACCCTAATTCATAACCATAAGTATGCACTTATTCATTCTTATACTGATTTGTACATTAAAAATTCATATTAAACTGCCTAGGAAAATCTTTTAATTTTAAGAAATTCTATGTAGCTTACAAAGCAGGCAAACATCTGTGTTTCCTCATTGTTCTTATTTTTATAAGAATGTGAGGCACAGATCAAAAAATATAATCTCACAAAATACTTCTTAATAATGTAATTAAAATACCATTAGTTTATTATTTAAAAGTATTCCTACTACATTGTTGAAAATTGTGTTATGTTTTGGGAAAAGTAACATACTATTTGTTCGTAGACTACAATACCAAGCATTATATATTTCCATTAAGCAGAATCTATGCATTATACTGAAAGAAAACATCATTGAAATATTTATGGAGACTAAATATTGTAAAATTAAAGTCTCTAGTGGATTAAAGCATAGATGGTTTTCCAACTCACAAGGAAAAAACTCAAACACAAAAAACTTATATTTATATTTCAACCTTTAGTTCCATAATATAGAATGTCTCTGATAACATATGGATCCTTTGCTAGAGTCATCTAATTAACACATTTAAAAATTTAATAAATTAATAAATTTAAAGAAGCTACTACTTCAATTTTTCATCATAATTGTCTCATATTGTCAATACTGTGTATATTTCATAGTCACAGGTAAAGAAGGACTGCAAAGCAAACATGAGTTCTTACTTTGGTAACAGTAATGTTTTGTGTGTTTGGACAAACAGAACAGGAGAAAGATTCAACATTTAGATGCTTTTACAGGCTAAAGGCAGTAGAAAGTGAGTGTACTGCTAATAATTTTGCCATTACAGTTTAAATTTTACTAATATTTCTTGATTAGTGAATTACATGGTGTGAGTATAGGAATGAAAATCTCTTGTGTCACAAAAGTTAGTGATTGTATTTCAGAGAAAAGGAATCCTGAGGCCAGAGAACAATTAATTATTGTAAGTACTTGTAGAAAACTCTAAAAAGCAATGAGTCATGAAATGTTCCATTCCCACACACTACTATGAATCATTGCTCATGAAAAATATGGAGAGCTGATTAGTATTTTATATAATACAATTGTATAAATATAACATAAACTTAATGATTGAGTTAGATAGAAGGGTAGTTCTCTTATTTCCTATTATAAATTTTGCTGTAAATATACTTTTGAATCTAGCTAAACTTCTTCTAAGAAATTAGAGAATTAAGAAATAATCATTAAATATATTGCAAGTAATGTTACTTCTTAAACCTAAACACAGTTCTCCTCAAGTATAATTTTTGAAAGCTCCATTTTTGTTTGCTAAAAAGAAAACACGTTTTCATTATATATCTTATTACAAGATTTTTTAATATTTAAAATAATTTATGCATAGAAGTTTTTAAAAATATGTACACAGGATATTAAAATTTCCACAGCTGGCATAAATGTTGTAAATATTTTATGCAGCTATTCATGGTATTTAAATTAAATATATTTATATGTACTTTTTTGAAAATTTAATTCTGTTTCACTGTTTCATTTATTATGAAAAATCCTTGTCATTAATGTTATACATCATTGTTTTTAAAGGTTACGTATCATTTCATCATATAAATAAAATACCACATATTTAGCAAGTTAATTATATAGAAGAATGTTGCTGTGGCGTGTGTGGCCAGGGGTTTCCTGAGAGCAGGTGACAAGAGAATAATTTAAAAACTAGACACATCGAAAAAGAAAACGGGGCGTGGGTGGGACCTGACCTCTCCGATGGAGCGAAGCACTGACCCAGCACTCTCCGCATAGTTATATATGGTAAAAAGGGGGAAATGTGCGGTGGGCTCACAGTGCAAGGCCTCAGCGTTTTGCTGAGAACACTGAAGGTGAAACATGGCTGGAGCTCTCTGTGCTGTAGTTAATAGGGAGGAAACTCTAGGCCTGACACCTGCCGGACTGGCCTTAATGTAGTCCCAACAACTTACTCATGAGAATCATGTCTGGTGCTCTGTGTTCTCAGAGTTGGCTTTGCTCTGACCCCAAATGTGTGGTCAATTTCCAGCTCAGCTGCTCCCCACGGTATTCATTTTAATGAAGATTTTCTCGTGACCATTTTTGATTATAACAAAAGGGAATTGGAATTAGAAATTCATGAAAGCTGAAAGCACTTTTTAGTAGGTATCAGATCATTAGGACAGGTTTAGGCATACATAAAACACATACTACATAAGGATATTTCCAGAGGAGAAAACAGTATTGATATTAGTATTAGGCTGTATTTATGGATTAAAATAATGCACAATATTTCAGACAAAGTTATAACTTGCACATCACTTAATTCTCAGTCTATATCAAAACACTTAAAATATATTAGTAAAACGTTAAATTTATTCTATAATATCACGGGAGTACCTCTTACGAGCTTTTGTTTAGTTCATATGGTAAACTGCTGGATACAGAAGGTTCTCAAGCACCATTCACAGTCTTGGCAAAATGGGATCATGGAAGTCATTTCTTCCTACTTATAATAGAAAAGTGCTTGCTTGTTTTCTTTCATTAACTTTTCATCCTGTACCAACATAAAAACATTTTCCTCAATTTTTGCAAACATTATTCCAAATTTTAAGAACATGATTTTGAATTGATTATAAAGGCTGAGTAAATTTCAGAATCCTTAAGACTGCAGAAAGTACTGAAGCAGAACTTTAGTAAAAGTAACAGATAGGATGAGAAAATACATGCAGATGGAGAGGTATGAAATCTCCAGGTATTGCTCCAGGGCCCTTTACCTGCAGTAAAGCATCCACTTTGTCTTTTGGACAATTAATGACTGAAATATATGCCACGTATCTTAGGTTTTAGGGGAACCAAGGCACAAATTTACTGAGAAATATTTTACACCACGCTGGTCATACAGCCTAATGACAGCTTGTGTAACTCATTAAACTGGGTTTAAACCATCAATCTGCAGTATGTAAACAATGTAGACAGGCTAGTACAGAGTGCCTCAAGGGGAATCCTAATGCTAAGCAGCATTTTGTAAATCTGTGACAAACAGGTCCCATTTTCACCTTCTACAAATTGATTCTCAGCATACCAAGCACTTTCACCAATGAGAGAACCAACACAGTCATGTGAAAAACACAAATTTAGTGTATCAAAAAGTATGACATGGAGGATTCTAATTTTACAACTGCCTGACCCAGCTGAAGACATGACAAAATTTTCAAATAGGTTCTCATTAAAAAGTAGCATTATTTCTTGCAAATTCATATTGAATAACACTTCTATAAGTACCACTAACATCTTACACTCTAATTGTTTATCTTGGGAATAATGACTGGAATGGAAGTTAAGTTACGCAAAAGAGTCATTTTTTTCCAAAACCCTTCACTTCTAACCACAGTGAGCTCAACTTTAAGGATAGGATGGGTTTCTATGTGCCACAAAATGTGCCTTTTTAGTATTTATGCCTCTGTAGTGTCATTTATAAGACAGAAGACTATCATTTAGGGTAAAATACAAATGTGGCCTACAAGCCAATGGTTCAGAGAATTTTCTCTGACCTCATAAAGATCTTTTCATAATCATTCTCTGCTGTCATTAGTATACACTTGGTAAACAAAATCGGCTTTTTTCACATCCCTTAAACAATATAAATGACATAAACGTGGAGGACCACCACGTGGCCCTCCCCTAGAACCAAAGGTGACGGTGCTAACTTGGGAGTAGTGCAGGCTGCACGGAGGTGATTTCCCTACTTGGCTTTGGTTGAGCAGTGAGTCTGGCCCAGGCTCTGCTCCTGTCTTCACGGGAGCCAGCAGTAAGAACTGAAAGGGTGGGTGCTGCTCTTCACCAGTGCCGCAGCCGAGACGGGGCAGTAGGCTGTGAGACTGTGGGGCTACGATGTGAGACAACGTCGCTGCTGAGGTCTGCGTGACTCCAAAGAAGATTCCTTTCCAGAAGTTACTACAAAACAGGTTACTTGCTATCCAAAACCTGAATTGCCCATAGTAGTCGGGGATACAGTGCCTGCCTGGCAAGCAGAAGGTCCTGAGTTCAATTCCTGTTACAAGACAAAACAAAACAAAAATACTTGCCCATATTGAAAGTAATTATTAGTACTGCAAACATATACTACTCAAAGTAAAAACAAATTTTTGCAATGTAACCTAATATAGAAATCAGAAAAAACATCCTGAATACAATATTTCAAACGTATAGCTCATGTATATATTAATTTAGGTGTGAGAAAATGTAAGTTATTATTCAAAGATACAGCATTCATGTGTCCTTTTAAAGTTGTCTTAAAAATTATTCAAGTAGTGAATATCTTATATAAGTATTAGGTTTTTATTTTAAAAGTTTTTTAATTAATGGATAATCTTTGATAATTTATGATTCTATTTCAATTCTTACTCTTTAATTTTCACATGAATAAAGAAATTCTCCATTGTGTCTTCTAAGTTATCATTGTTAATTTATAAGAGAATTGATGAAATTTAATGTTTTACTCAATATTCACATTTTTGAAAAATATTTTTAAAATTTTAATTCATTTTAAATAGAAAATATTCACCAAATATTAAAATATCTTTATCTTCTGTTCTATAATTTTATATTTGATTTTTCTTTTATATTGGAGAGATCTTTCAAAATATCTTTAAATAATTTTAGAGATTTGATTAAATATCTAATTTTCAATAAAGTCATATTCCTTGATTGAAGGGATGATGTTTAATGGTAGAGTGTTGGAAGCCAACACAGGACCTCAAATTTCATTCACAACTAATCAAATAAATATATGCATCAATGTATAGGCATATAGTTATTTAAAATTTATTTTCCTCTTCATAGTTAAAGTATAATTGTAATCCCAGCATATACACTTTTCAATTTATTTGTCAAAAATATTTTGAAATTTTTGAATTTTATGGTTTTTTCAATGTTATCTTTAACCAATGATATTGCTGTGCCAGTTAATTACAAAAATATATAATTATGAACTATAAAACTAGGTTTATAAAACAGATTTACATGTAAATTACTGAAATAAATGTCTTCATTTATATTTCATTAAAATTTAACAAATAAATAGATCTTATGTTTTTATGAAAGCTCTATGTGGATTTTTTTAAAACAAAGAGTAGTTTCTTTTTAATTCTCTAGCTTCTTTTTCTTGCATTTTTTGTTAGTCTTCTTATACTAATATGTGACATCTATGTATGAATAACATAACCATCTTTCTTTTTATCACAGAGTGTTTTTCTGAGTTCTAGAACTATTGATTCTGTATATTTCTACTTGACTTTCAGACAGATTGAATCAATCCAACTTTCCAAAGCTGAATACATAATGCTTCCCTGTAAATCTGACTCCTTAGATTTTCTATCTCAGCAAAGATATCATCCATAAGAAATATGCATTTTACATCTTTTTATTTTCCATCTTCTCCTTTACATCTCCTTTACATGAAAATGTAACTACTCAATAACATGGGCCTACCTTATATGGTTTCAATCAGTATAAATCTTACTTAACATGGTACAGTGATAATAGGACCAGTCTCTTAAGATTACATTATACTGCAACCAATCATGACTTTTCTTTCAAAGCATGTTAATGACTGATCATTGCATAATTGTTATTCATGTCAAACACTGACAATGAAACTTGTAGTTTTGTTGATTTCTTAACTCAGGATAAACTCTCATGTTATTAACAAAACAGATACTTAAAAAGAGAACTATTCAACAACAATGTAACTTGACAAGGAATTCTCAATAAATCCCAACATTAGAAGTAAAATTCAAATTCTGCATTACTGATCACTGAAATGTTGACACTGACACTTCCAGAAGTTGAATGTATAGACCCACATGAAAAAAAGGTTTCTGCCAATACAAGAATGAAAATCTAAAAAAAGAGATGCTCATAAAGAAACCTTTATACATTTTTACTGGGAATCCATATTTGTACAGTCATTATGGAGAACATTATGGAGATTCACCAACTGTGGAATATGGCAATCCTGCTTCTGAATAAACATTCAAAAGAATTGTTAATAGCATGTCAAAGAGACAGCTGCATGTCCTTATTTTTTTCTTTTTTGTTGTTGTTGGTTTTGCTTTTCTTTTTTATACTAGTGTTTGTAATAGCTAAGATACGATATCAACAGTATCAACCTAGACAAATGTCCATCAATATAGTGAATATTTAATCATAAAAATTACAACCTATCGTTTGAAGAAAAAGTGGTGGAACTAGAGGACACTGTGTTAAGTTAGATGAGTCATATATAGACAAATACTATTAGCTAAATCTCATGTGTAGAAAAAATTGGTTTGAATGTAGCAGGAGGTGAATACAAGGAAGAAGTTCCAATGTTTTCTAGAAAAGTGAGATTATCATTTCCAACAAACTATCACATACTTTATGAATAAAGAAAAGAAGGGAACTTGTCATCTTTGAACACAAAATAGTAAGAGGGAAATCTCAAATTTCCCAGTACATATTGTATGTATGTATGTATGAAAATGCATACTATAGTATATATATACCTTGTATCCTCTCAAAGAAGACCTAGCTAGAGATCACAAAAGCCAGCCTCATTCAATCTATCCTTACCTTCTTTTCATTACACTCACCAAGAGAACAATAAGATAATCTACATCACTATCATAATGATCAGCTATTAATTACAGCTGAAGTTTGTTTTCCAGTTAGGTCTGATTTCCAGAAAACTAGCGTTATGTAAGATTATTGTGTGTAAACCTGATTTTTAAAATGTATGATATATAAATACAAATTACTCTTATTTATCCATTACATATACAACATACATGCTAAATTACCACATTTTATCCTATAAATGTAGATGGTTCAAATAATCTTTAATAAAATCTTTAATAATCTTTAATAAAAAGTTTGTATTATAGGAATTTGCAGAGATTTTGTAAGGCATTGAATATACCAAATATAAAACATTCAAAGAATATTTCATTAAATTATAAAAATAATCTAAGAAATGGAATAGATTCTTGCTCATAACTGCAAATTCTCCAGACAAAAAGAAAGCAATGTTGACAATTTTTGTAAAGAATTAATGCAATTTAGTTCTTATTGTTTCTGTTTTTATAAATTATAGTGTGCTATACAAATATATGTTACTGTTTTGTCATTTTACCTATAGGGTTTTAAGTGAGAGTAATAGACTTTCTAAATTTTTTAAGAAAGAATTAACATTCAAGGGACAATCACAGTTTTTCACACTCATTATAAGATAAATAAAATGGTTTAACTTTTAATAGACAGATTTTTCTTGCTACAATACTACATAAAGGAGAGCCTGTTGAATGAATTTTGTTCCCTCTATATTTTCTCAGTCTAATCCTAGTTTCATGCCATCGCTAAGGTTATTCTCCAGACATGATCAACTAGTAGCTGGGAAATCTTTTTAAAAATTCATTGTTTTTTATCTCTCTATTTTTTTTATTTTGCCTAGAAAAACATTTATTTTTAGCAAGCAGCTAAGTTTTCTGTGTAAGTCTCCATTCCTATTAGGATAAGCTCTAAATTTCTCAATATGATAATAAAGGGTTGTTTGTGTCCTGGTCATTTGCTCACTTTAACAGCATCTCTCTTTCATACAAAATATACTCTATTCCTGTTTTAGGTGGTTAGTTACACAATTCCACTGTTGTTATTTTTGCCTTGGACAATACATTTATTTATTTATTCCACTGCTGTTTCAGTGTCTAGCATATGTCAATTATGTGAAAGGTACTAAGTACACAGAGCTTCATAAAATTTAGTAAGTATGTTCTAGTCCTTATGCTGTGGTTTTAATACAAATAATTAAGCAAATAACTAACATTAAAGTTATTCTTACCATTAAAATTATATATAAATAAACTAGAATAATTATATAAATAGAATAACTAAAAGTTTAGGATAATGTCAGAAGAAACTTCCTGGAAATGATAAAGGTAATATATTTCCAAGTATGCTTAAGGTGGCCATAGATAGCAGAAAACAAAAATAAAACTTAGTATTTCAGGAAGAGTAATACTACAAAGATGCTAGGTAGTATGCCTCCTTTGAGAGTACTTTTTCATCATGGAAAATAGAAAAATTAGAAGCAGATTAAGGGAAAGGGACAGAGAATGAAAAATTTAAATTGATAACAGAAATTTAATAATTATGTCTGTAAACTAGACTGCATGTGTGACAAAAAATAATGATAGACCTTTGGAAAATAACCAATACTATGTGAAACTAGAAGGATTAAGAGCATTTTAAATGTTCTAATAGAAATATTTAGAAGACAAATTTAGATATTTGAACGTCAGAGGTCAATAATGGACTAGAAGAATATTAGTAATTTTTATACGTAAGTAGTGAAAGTCTAGTATATGTGATTTTTGGTGGAGTATATTCAGAAGCAGAGAAAGTGTCTGGAGCCAATTAATGAATATTTACTTACCAACATTTATGCACCAGTAGAGGAAAAAGAGAATTAAAAGCAGGTTAATAGGTGAAGAGGTTGAACAGCAGAATATACTACCATAAAAATTCAAAATCAGATAGCATTAAAAAATCGAACTAAAACAATAGTGGGCAACATCATTAAACGTAATTGTTAGCTAAACAAGATTGTAGTTGTTAAATATAAACGTGCCTTCGTCTTAGTAATTTTGGGATGATTGATCAAAGGATACTTCAGAAGGCATGTAATAAGTATAGAATTAAGCTTCATCCCCAGAAATAACTTAAATTACATTTAAACTTTCAAGCAATCTCTCAGTGACTTCTCCAGACTGTTCTTGAGTTTGAGATCTTCTGATCTCAGCCTCCTAATCAGCTGGGATTATATGCATGCACTATTTTTCCCAACTAATTCCTCTTTTCTAACAGAGAGTAGTAAAGACAAGATAGATACCTGTAATATACCTTGTGGTCTCATACGAGAAGTTTGGAGGAGACCATATGATGGCGTCTATTTTTGTCCACTACATAGTCAACATTTTTAATTTCGATTAGGGAGTAGTTATAAGGATTTCACCAAGGTAGTCCGTGGATGAGGTGACACACAAAAGTATTCAACCATGATGATAAAGTTATAGACAGAGGAAACACATTGTACACATATTGCACAAATGCACACACTGCCAATTTTTGAGAAACACAATATTTTAGGGCACTTAGGAAAATATTTGATTGAATTGAGAATACTTACTAGAAGCTTGACATGACATAAATATGAAAGAGAATGACTGACTGCCACATAAGATAAAACTGTCAAAGAGTAACTTAAATTTACAGTATCCTTACCAAGGGCATTCCTAAGGCTATTCCTCAAAGTAATACATGGAAATACTAGAGTTATGACTGCATTAATTATATTGTTGTTATATTGGTTAATATAATAACCCAGAATAGACCTTATATCCTATTAAGATTGCACTGCCAGTAAATCTTTTAATTTCAAAGCATGTACCAGTAAACAAAAAGCATGTAAAATGATCTGCCTTTTCAGTGAAATCTTAAGATGATTACAGTAAATTTGAGAAGAGTATATGGCTGTAATAAAAAAATGTACCAAATTTAAGAACTATATTTTTAAACGACCTATCAATATGGATGACAACCATTTGAAACTGCTATATAAACAATAAATAATAAAATTAGTCAGAAATATTTGTTGTATTTTGTTAGAATTATATTGTGAACATCAAAATTTGAAAAGAAAATAAAAGGAAGCCAAAGCTGGAAAAACCCAGCTCAGCTCTCAAGATGGGGTATTCCTTGATACCTTCATTAAAACTTTTAAGAAAAATGAGGGCAACATTTCCAAGATATGTATGACATAAAGAATAAGCAACAGAAGAGGTATATTTAGGGGACAAAGTTTAATTGATGTTTTAAAAAGTAAGTTTATTGATGAAATGTATTTTGCATATTGAGAGTGCTTTCAATTGCTCTTTATTTGTGCCATTTCTCTTTGAGAGGTCTGATTAGCAGAAAATTAAGGCAATGATCCCTGCAAATAAAAGTAATAAGGAAAATGAGGGCTTTGAATAAAGAATCAAGGTGCTGGGCAGCAGTGCCCTGACTAAGGCGCTGAGTGACTAGAAGACAGCCTAGCAAGGTGACTGTTTTCCTCAGACTCTGATTACTCTAGTGGATATGCTTTCTTCTCCTCTTACCTGGTTCTGCTCTGAATTAGTTAGACCAGGTGCTGTTTCCCTTACTAGCACAGATCCTGAAAATTATCCATCTGCAAACATGTATTCCTCTATTGAGATGGTTCTTGAGAATTTCAAATAAGTCTTTACTCTGATTATACTTTATGTTTGGATAAAGTTAAATCAGTGTGGATATGTATGCATATCTATACATATATGCATGCATAAGTATATACACATTTACCTTTTAAGGTGTTATATGTAAATTGCCTTACTGATTTAACTACTTCTGGTTGTAGGGAAATGAATTAGCGGGAGATATATATCAGGATTAAAGTAGTTTTATATTGACAGGTATATTAATGGGAAGCTTGTTTAGTTATTAATTCTTTAAAAGGATGCTTGAAGTCCTGAAATACACAGCTGTTATCAGTCTTGCCCTCAAGAATGTTCCTGTTCAGTTGGAGATGCAGACAAAGACTCTTGAAATAGTGGTAACTTCTGAGAATCCAAGGGTTAAAAGTGACTATTAACTTTCCTTTTTTTTTTAATAAGGTTGGCCAGGGGCTTATCAATTTTATTTATTGTTTCAAAGAACCAACTCTTTGATTCATTGATCCTTTATATTGTTTTCTTAGTCTCTATTGCATTAATTTCTGCTCTGATCTTTATAATTTCCTCCCTTCTTTTGGCTTTGGGCTTGGTTTGTTCTTCTTTTTCTAGATGTTTGAGTTGTAGCATCAGCCTGTTTAGTTGTGTTCGTTGTGTCTCCCTGATGTGGGAACTCAATGCAATAAAATTTCCTCTTTGTGTTTTTTTTAAGCCCTTAAAAGTAGAAAAAAGTGATAACTGAAAGGAATGTTGAAAGATGGGAAAAATTATGCAGATAAACGTAACCATAAGTAGAGCAATGAGAGGCATGAAAAATTAAGGGAGTGAGTGTGAGCCTGTATTGCTGCTGAAAGATTACCTAAGCATCTCGTAAAAGAAAAATGTCCCAATTATTCAGAGAAGGGGGAATTCTGAATGCAAAGAGAAGCCAGACTTTTGTGTATACCTTTAGACTTTATTTCAGTTTTTTCAATCTTCAATTAAATATTAATGGAAACCCAAATTAGAAATGTTTGGCAGCCACTATAAAATGGAAAACGTGTTAAGACAGTAACTGTTCAGTCATGAGGGAAAAAGCCAAAAGATATCATTTATTGTGCAAATCCTCTTATTGTTAAGAGTTGAAAGAGACAGTAGAACCTTTCCATTACTGGTGGTTTTGAGTATGGCTAATTAACGCATATAAACATGTGTTTATCAACTTGAATTGATCATATACTGTGATAGCTTGGTTGTCAAATTCAATTTGGTCAAATTTGTGTTTGTCTTAGTTAGTAAACTTAATTTGTTCCAAAATTCTGGAAAAGAAGGACAATTTTTGTAGGATTTTTACTATGAACAGGTGTTGCAGTTTGTTAAGTGTTTTTCTGCATCTATTGAAATGAGCATACAGTTTTTTCCTAGACTCTATTGATATTGTATATTAAATTTATTGATGTGTATATGTTGAATGATCCTTGCATTTATGGTTTAAATTCTACTTGATCATGGTGTATAATTTTCTCGATGATTCCTTGTGTTGTTTGTCAGTATCTTATTGAGAGTGAGTCTGTGTTCATTGGAGAGATTGATCTATAGTTCTTATCTTGGGTGGGCCCTTCTTTGGTTTTGGGGTCAAGGTAATGTATGCTTCCAGGAATGACTGGGGGGAAGTAATATTTCCTTTTCAGTTTCATTAAATAGTTTTGTCATTAGTGGAATTAGTTCTTGTTTAAATTTGTTATAGAATTCAACAGTGAATCTTTCAGGACCTGGGCTTTTCTTTGCTGCTAAGTTATAATTACATTTTCAATTTCATTTACTGATAGTAGGTTATTTAGAATTTTTATATCTTCTTGATTAAGTTTTGATAATTCATATTTGTCTAGGAATCTGTCCATTTCTTCTGTGCTTTTCATTTTATTAGAGTACAGCTTGTCAAAGTAGGTACTGATGTTCTGAATTTCTGCAAGATCTGCTATGATTTCCCCCTTTTCATTCCTAATTGCTTGAAATTGTGTACCTTTTTTCCCTTCTTTTGATGAGATTAGGTTAGAATTTATCAATTTTATTTAGTCTATCAAAGAACCAGTTAATCATTGATTCTTTGTATTGTTTTGTTAGTGTCAATTGCATTATTTTCTGCTCTTTATAATTTCCACCTTTTATAAGTTTGGGTTGGATTTATTTTTTCTTTTTCTAGAATTTGGAGTTTGAATATTAGGTTATTTGGTTATTTGAGCTTATTCTGGTTTCCTAAGTAAGAGTTTATCACTATAGATTTCCCTAATTGAACTTTCATTGTGTACCATATGCTCAAATATGGGGCATTGCTATTATTATTTTATTGTAGACACTTTAATTTCTTCTTTAATTTCCTCTATGACCCAGTGTTTGGGAGGGTGTTTAACTGCCACGTATTCATGCAGTTTTTGGTGTTGTTTTCCAATTGCATTACACTATAGTTAGATAATATGCATGAGATTTCAATTCCTCTTGCATTGATTTAATCATGTTTTATGGCCTAATACATGGTCAGTTTTGGAGAGTGTCCCATGTGAATTTGAGACAAATGTGTAATCTGATCTTGTGGGATGGAACACTTTGTACACATCTACTAAATACATTTTTTATAAGTTTTCTTTTCATTCAGATATTTCTTTGTTGATTGTATAGTTACCTATCTATTCTTGAGAGTGGAGTATTAGGTTCCTCCATTACATTTGTGTTAGTTTTTATTTGATTTTTTTCAAAAGGTAATATTTGTTTTATACAGTTGCATGCACCAGTTTTGGATATATATATATATATATATATATATATATATATATATATCTTTCTTTGTGGAGTTTTCCCTTATTAAATATGTGCTGACCTTCTTTGTCTCTTTTGATAAATCTTGGCTTGAATTTCATATTGTCTGCAAAATGAATAGCTATACTGGGTTTTTTTCTCACTTCCTGTAGAATGGAGTATTGTTTTCTATCATTTGACTTTCAGTCTGTGAATTTCTTTTTGAGTTAAATGTGTTTCTTGAATGGAGCATTGTTGGATCTTGTTTCTTGATCCAATTTTCCAGTGCCTTTATTTCAATTGGTAAATTGAGACCATGTACACTGAAGATTATAACTTATATGTATTGATTTGTCTTTGTCATGTTATTTTCCTGTTGTTCATTATCTGCCTTTCCACTCTGTTTAAATGCTTTCCATACCTGGTAGTTTCATTCTACTGTTGTTCTGGTGCTTGGGGTCTTCATTTTCTTTTTCTAATATATCCTTCAGAGTATTCTGAAATGCTGGTTTCATGGCCATGCATTTTGTCACTTGATCTTTATGTGGAAGTTTCTTATTTCTCCATTGATTTTGGAAGATAGTTTTGTAGGGTACATCAATCTGAATTGAAAGTTGCTTTCTTTTAGGGCTTGAAATACCTGATTCCAAACCGTGCTTGATTTGAGGATTTGTGTTGAGAAAACTGTTGTGATTTTGATGGGCTGTTCATTATAGGTAATGTTTCTTTCTTATTTTAGCTGCTTTTAATATTCTGCACTGCTGAATTTGGAATCTTGATTATTATATGTTGTCTGTTGGTTTATTTGGGTCATGGCTATTTGAGTTCTATATGGTGCATTTATTTGTGCGTCAAATACTTCTCCCATTCTGAGAACTTTTCTCAAATTATTTCTGTAAAGAGCTTTTTATGGCTTTTGTGAGATATCCAGATTTCTTACTTTTTTTATTTTTTTATTTTAAATAGAACAAAACAAAAGAGAGCAGAACAAAGCAGATCAGAACAGAACAACATAAACAACACAACACTTTACAATAAGACAACCAGACATTAACAGTAGCTATCAAAATATCTCTTTCTCTGCTATAGTTGAGCATAGTTTCAAATACAATAATATAACATAACACAATAGTATAAAACCATTCAAAAGAATGAAAAAATTACAGGACATTCTAAACCGAATAACTATGATCAATGGCTACTATAATATCTCATTTTCAATAAAAAGATTTGTTTATACTACCACATATATTAAAATCCCAATAAGACACAACATGATAGAACCGATGGTAATAGCAGAGTAGAAGCATGGTAGGACTTCTAAGGAAGATGATATTAAATCAGCAATGGCTGCCATAATGTTTTCTTCAAAACAGCTTTTCATACCATCATGCATAATGAAGTCAAATAAAACAGAATAAAACCATTCCAACTGATGAATAAAAACTTTCAAAGGCTTCAACGCAATGAAATGGGAAATCATGACTATCATAAAATCTTATATACTCTTACCAATTCTCATACTAGGGAGACTATACGGTATTTACACATCTTTATACAATGAAGTACTACTCATCTATAAAGAATGATCACATTGAGATATTTATAAATAAATGGACACAACTTGAGACCATACTCATAAGCAAAATAAAGCTTTCTTACTGTTTCCAGTCAAGATTATGTTGCTTTTCTTTGCTTCATCTTGTAGCTGTTAGATCAATTTTTCATGGTGTCTTGCTATTTTTGAAATATAGTTTTCATTGTCACTAACCATAATCCTGTTTTCTACATCTGATATTCTATCCTCACCTTCATGCATTCTATTGAATATACTTTCAATAGATTAAAAACTGCGCTTTTTTAAATCTATTTCATGGATTCCATTTCTTTCTTATGTTGGGCTTTCATGATTTCCATCATTTTACTGAGTTCCTCTATTTTTAATGTGTCTTCTTTCCTCTCTTTCATTTCGATGATTTATTTTCATACCTTAGAGAGTATTTTCTCTATAGTCTCTTCCATTTGTTTGTTCACATCTGTTCCTATCATTTCAGTAAGTTCCAGTGGTAGGCTTCAGGTTTCTTCTATCTGTGTGCTGTGGACTTGTATTGTTGGGCTGTGATCTGGGGTTGCATTTTACTTCTGTGCCTGGTCATTTTCTGTTTTCTATTTTCTTTTTACTTTGTTTTGTTTTCTGTGTTGACACTTGCAGATTTCTTATGGTAGATAGCATTATTCCTAGTATCAAGGCTTCACTAGGGAATGTCTGTTTCTCAAGGATAACTTTTAAATGCAGGTGGTTCTTGGTCTATGTGTGTGTTCCAAGAACATACTTTCCCAATGTACTAAGGAAGAGAAGTTGGTATCTATTTAGCTGAGCACTCAGTCCTTTGGTACTGCACTACTGTAATAGTTAGTTGCTATTTTTGTATAGCAAGTATACCCCATATACTCACAGCTTTGTCATGCAGGGGAGAAAAACTGATTATAATGGATATGACATCCTTGCTAAAGTAGTACAGTTAGCAATAAAAATAGTTTTGAGTGCAGCCTGGCTACTGATAATCTGTGATTACTGTTAACCCCATACCTTTAATCACAGGAGCAAATTCTTCAGTTTTGTAACAGAATCCAACATGTACCATTACCTCATGTACTGTCTTATAGTAAGAGGAAATGATTACATTGTAAAAGATTACAATGATTTTTATGCCATTGTGTGTTGAGGAATTAAGAGCTATAGTGTGCAAAGTACAGAGATGAATGAGGTCAAATATAGTAGGAGAAAAGAGAGGGCAAAAGATGATCACCTAAGTTTTGGGATTCTGGAAGACACAGGAAAGAAAGAATGGAAGAGAAAGTAAAGCAGTATTAAAGTGAACCAGAAAGAGGAAAGAATGTTTATTCTCATTAAAATATAAAAGCAAGGGAGACAGTTGATGAAAAAGACAAAGAAGACAAATAAAATTAAACAGAAAGGTAATAACTCTATTATGAATGAAAAAAAACAGGAAGAGCAAAAATAAAAAGCAAAGTAACCACAAACAAAGCAAAACAACCCCCCCCACTGGACCCCCAAAAAGAAAACCAATTAAGCTAACAGAAAAATAAAATTAATAAAATTCCTCTAGTGTCTGCAATTCTGTTTTAGGTTCAAGTCACATGCCAGAAATGTATTGAGTACTCCAGCCAAGTTTGCAGTGAGTGTTTGCTGAGTATGAGACTGCTCTTAGCCTCCGGATGTAGGGGTGGGGACTGGTCTTACGTTGCTTGGGTTTTCTGTGATCTCTTGGATTAAAAAAAAATAGCAGCCCCCTCCACCTATTTTTATTGTCAGAGAACAACTTTGGTTCGCCGAATTTACCTATGACTAGCTCGTATTCTCACTGCTACTTAATACTTTTTATGCTGCTGGTGCAGCCTACTCAATGTGTGTGCCCCTTGCAGGACCTTCCTAGGTGGCTGGGCTTCTTACCTGTGCACCCCTGCTAGGACCTTGATGTGCAGTTGGGATTTTCTGTCTAGTGGTACTGGTTCAATCTTGGACATTCTTAAGAACTGTATTTTTTTTCTAACTCATTGGAAAATTGGAAATATGAGACAAATTATCGAGTTGCTTGAAGATTCATGGTTTTATTTATAACCATGTCCATGAACCAAACAGCATGTGAAATTTCATGTTTGATAAACTGATTTTGACTGTGGCATGATTCGAAAATTGGATACTGACTTTACCAGAAATCTGTTCTATTTCAACTTTCAAAGAATCTTTTCTGTCTTTAGCTGTTGACTTGACTGAAAAGCATATATTAAAATTTTAATGTTTATCTGACAGTTTTATATAAAACCTTTGTAAAAGTTTGATTTAAAATATATCTGTAAAACCAAAGAAAAAGAGCATATGTTTAAATATAATAGCTTCTAGGCAAAGAAAAAATAATCCTCTGCTTGCTTGCCAAATGGTATTACTGTCAAAACTTGAATGGAATTAGAAGCTCAATTACTCACTTGTGATAGATTATACGTGAAATGTAGAAAATTGCACGATTTTGTACCTTTATTCATTACATTGCCATTGCCTGTCTGTTATGTTATCCTATTTTCCAAAAGCTTTACAATTTTGCACTTCATCAGTCAATCAATGAGTTGGTGGGACTCAGTTTACTTCTTAAAAAAGTTGTAATTCTTATAATTGCAAGTTTTATACTTTTTGGAGTAGTACTTTACATAACTTAATGAGAATATAACTTTAAGTATCATGTGAAGAAATATTCAGAAATTTTACTTTAATTAAAAATCTATGGCATATTCTTCAGGTTACAAAATTATGGCACCATGTACTTTCTCATCAAGTACCTTTATTACGGGATGCATTTGTAGTGCGAAAATAGAATGATGATAACTATAATTTTCAGAGTTCCTGGCCAGTTGATAACTTTATTAACACAGTGGAAATATTCTGGTCCTGCTCTTCCTTTTTTCCATATAAAGACACTTGGCAGGTGTATACATACCGGTATGTGGTCTCTACTGTGCCATTAGTTCTGCATTGCTTGCTGATCATGAAATTGAAGTTACTTTCTGATAGGATCACTTGGATTTTACTCAACTAATTGAGAAGCTTTATTTTATTTTTTATTTTATTTTGGGACTTGGAATAGAACTCATGACTTCGCACTTGGCAGGCAGGCACTGTGCTACTGAGCTATATCCTAGGCCCTATAAAAAATTTTAATAAGAAAATATAATGCCAATATTTTCTGAACTTTTGAAATTGCACATGAATTGTATGTTAATTCATTATAAAATATTTCATTTGTAAGCTATACATGTAATTCACTTGTGTCATATTCTATCATTGTGCTATTTTTCTGTTTATACTATTACTACAAGGGAGAATGATTTTGTTTCTTTAGTATGACATTTAAAATAGATAAAAAAAACTATATTTTCTAGTTAAAATTCCTGGTAAAATTTAATTTTACAGACGTGCATACGAAAAAGAAGCACAAAAATGAAATATCAAATTGAGGTATGACGGTACAGATCGGGGAAGATAATGTTTAAGTGTTATTTTAAAGCCTAATGAATTCACAGCAACTATAAACATCTGTAGCAAAATCCTGTGGTTCCTTGCTCACCGCAGCAGATCGGAGAACACGCAAGTGTACTGTTGCAGATCACGGTACCTCAGTAAGAGTCACTGACATTTCAAATAAATCTTTTTTCTTTTTTTTAACCGGTACCGTGGATCAAATTCACGACTGCACGCTTGCACCGCGGCCCGTGCTTATGCTACTGAGCTAAATCCCCAGCCCTCAACTAAATCTTTGCTGGCAAAAATGGACCTTCATATGTCCCTGAATTATGGGGTACTGAAAGTAATGTTTATTTAATTTTTTAAAAAAAACAGGAAATGGAAGCAAACAGGTAATTATATTTCAAATACAAGTAAAGGTCTTGATATTTACAGCTAATTATTTTTTACTCATAGAATTTACTATGTGTTTGAAATATGTTTGTAATAAAGCAACAAATTGAATATAGAGGTAGGGAAAAACAATGATTCTCAGTATATGACTCATTGCCAGTCTATTATTTAGTAGGGTAAAAATTGAAGAGTTAAATTCAACTAAATATCTGAAACTTATGATAAGTTTCAGTCCACAGAATTCAAAATTCCATAGCACATTCAATGTATATGCTAAATTTTCATTTTGTTAGTTCATTTTATATAATTTTTTTGTATAAAAAAGTTTTGTATAATTTTTGGTCTGTTTGTCTTACAAAACAATATATACATGTGAGTTCTATGAATTTGGATGAATGCCTAATGTACTTTCAGATGTATGTTTTCCCAAATCCAAGGAAACCCTTGCAAATACCATTTATTATCTCCTAATTATAATTTAGAATAGTAGGTTGGTCAATTAAAATGAAAATGATATTTTTATATTTATAGAACAAAAATCTTACATGGAAGAAATAAATGGAGCAAATGAGTAACAAAAAGCAGTTTTTTCTCTTGTAGGAAATAAATCCATTGATCCATTCAGTCACAAACATTATTTTTTGTAAGAATTTTAAGTCCTGGAATTTTAGCTTCTCATGGCTATTTTTATATGTAAAGAGGATCCTGCTTTTCTAGACTCTAGATGTAACTTCTTTGTTGAGCTAAGTAATACAACGAGTATATCACACTGGAGAATTAACTATCTCCTGCCTAATATGTTCAGAAGAAGACTGGCGTCTTAGAAGCATTGATATTGAATCATGTAGAGGTGATCAGAAAGAGATATGCTGGATGATATGAACAGTAACTATTCTTCTTACTGGCTGCCTCTTAAACTTTGTGGTGAGCTTTGGAAGTACAGGGGAAACATGACACCAAAGTTGTATGCATAACTGGGCCTCAACTTGATTGTGTGGACAAAGTACTAAACTGCTTGAAAATACTTGCTGAAGTAAAAGGTCTATATTGTCTTGAACTCATTTTTTTCTATCTTAAACATCAAGAAACATCGCATAAATGGTGTAGTGGATGTTGAATAATTTTAAACAACTGAGAGTGAATTCTCAAGCAGGAATTACTAACTTTAACTTTCCTCCAGTGTGAAATATACTTTTTGGGTACTCATGATGTAAAACAAAATTTTTTTCATCTGAAATATTAACATCTGGAAAGCTTAGCAGAATTATTAGATTGAAGGTTCTGGAAAGATGGTAAGTTAAACATGATTTTCTGTTCTTCCTCTGAAATGGAACTCTGTCAAGCTATGGTTGAGTTTTATGTGTAGCTGAGTGTAAATGATGCCTTAGTCTTTACAAGCATCAAAGTAAACAAAATTTGTGTGGTTCTTGTAAAATACAGACTTTAAATACTAGCACAGAATCAAAACAATGGTCAAATCTCAGATATCTTACTATATTTAATAGAAAATACAGCATTGGATCATTTGACTATGGCCTTCATGATGCTAAGAAGGAACTGAAAAAAAGCTATTTTTCTTCTGAAAGTGCTCCAACTCTGAAACTAGAGATTTGTAGAATGGAAAAATAAATTATGATATAAGCACAATATGCAACTCTGTAATGGTATTAAAACAAGATAATTGGAAGTCCAGACTATTAGTTTGAAATGGTTTTCATAAGATACTGATGACTAAGAAAATAAAATGAACATGTTTAATGAATTATCAATTTGAAAAAGAATGATCCTAAAATTCTATGTACAGGCTTATATGTATATTTGTATGTATTTTTGGGTAGGCTCATGGAGATAATATAGAACAATACACTTCAAAATACATTTCAGGCTTCTAATATATTACGTGGGAATGATTGAATAAGTGTATGTATCCATAGGATGGAATAAGGGGAGTGCATATCCTAAAAAGGGGGGAAATGTAGTGCAATTGAACTTTCAAATTCTTACACCTGCCATATGCAGTTAGAATCTTTTGGATGGACATGACACTAGAATGTAACATGCATTTCTTGTTTTTTTCTTAATGCACAACAAACATTCATACCACTCTCCTACATTAAAGGAAGTAAGAAAGGAATAATTGTAATTGTTATTTTAAATCCACTGCAATATCTAGGAATCACGTTCAATATCCTAAAAGAATAATGTGGGTTCTTCCATTTACAATACTGCTAAAATGGAGAGACAATTTGCTTATCAGACAAATCAATAAGCACACATTTTTAGCTTTTAGGTCCAGGAAATGGTACTTAAAATACGTGTTATCAAGTAGTAGCTATTATTTTACTGCAGCATCTTTCAATGGAATAAAATCCATGAGAAGGTTGAATTTCTTTATTTAAAATTGGATTCACAACCCTGTCTCTACCCATACATTCATTATTCATTCATTTCATATTCCTTCTTTCATATTCCTGCTTATTTCATATTGATATGGTGATGTTTATTTCTATGTATAAAAAAACAAAACATGGAAGGTCAAAGTTGTCCTTTTTTTTCTTTGAGATTCCCAAGAACCAAGCTGATTTTAATTTTCCATTGACAATTTTTTCTTGATGTGAGAGAGTTGAAATGAAGAAATTCTCTTTCAGTGAGGATATAAATTCAAAAACCCCCAATTCCAAGGTAGATTCTCTAATTTAAGTATAACCACTGGCCATGTAGTCACACCATAAGAGTGGATTTTGCTAAAAATAAACTTTCTGTATTAGTCATTAAGCCATTAGAATGTATTAGAATTAGCCATTTCTGAAGTGAACACATAGTGGTCTTCTGTAATCATGTGTTTTAATATACATAAAATTTTAGAGCATCGCTGTCTCTACAAAACAACATAATTCTCTTAATTAGGAAAAGAAAAACTTCACTAGAACCAGTTTTTAACACAGCTTCTAGCACCCTTCAGAGAAGTAGAAGTACTGTATAGCAAAGTCATACCTGTTTGTTTAATGTCTCCATAGAATGATAGAACACGTGATACAGTCTTAAGATCAGGATTTGTAGGAAAATACAAAGTTTCTAAATTGAATTTTCAACAACATAGGCTGTTTATGATAATGTTTAGGGTTATTCTACCATCATACACATAGCCAGTATTATAATTTAAATAGATTAAATCTCTACCCATAGTAAAAATTGCTTAAAATTCTAAATATGAATTGAAAAGATGTAGGCATTTTGTAAGGTGTAATAAAAGTAATCAGCAACCATCTGAAATGGAGTTGGCAATGTTCACCTACTTGCTGTGATCAAACTCCTACACAATTTCCTCTCATTTTTCTGGACAAAATTGGAAGAAATAAAAGACCACAATGAACCCCAGACTAGATACTACACAGTAAGGTAGTCTTTAGTATAGTTTTTAATTATCCAAAATATTAGGAGTATAATAAAACCCCTAAAGTAAACAGAAGAAAGATTAATAGTTAAATAATAAGGAAGCAATTTGCCCTATGGGAATTTTACTCTTTGCAGAACCTAACTCTTAGAATACACTTATTCTATTTGAAAAATTCATTAGCTTTTGAAGATACTGGATACCGAGCAAATAATTCTACTTGTCTGAAGACTATCATCTGAAAGAGCTATTATCACTTTAAAAGGTATTTAATTATTGTAAGAATGAGTTCACAAACCGCTGGAAGCCACATGAAAAAGCCATTCTATGTCTTAAGCTGTGCTTACACTGTCATCAAACAAATTATTATAATACATAATTTTCATTAGACTCCAGAGGCAACAAAATATTTATTGAACATGACATAAAAGGAGTGATTACTTAAGTCAAATATTTTATAAAATAAATCCCTAAGTTACCTTGTTACAGAACTAAAAATAACTATACATAAATTATTAAAACTGAACCATTCCATAATTCTTTTCTGAATTCTTCATAGATTAAAAACTTGTTTTCTGTATTTCCTACTCCTTTATGGTAGAGAATTAAAAGGTTGTGTTATATTTATTTGGTTAGGTACCAACATTCCCTAACAGAATATGAGTTATGTTTGAGCAAGCATTTCTCCTAATTATTTTTTAATATACAGGTTGACTCCTAAAAAGAGAAAGTCTCATAGAACAAACAAACAAAAAAAACCTATGTTTTACAGATTAACTTTAAAATTTCTGCAAATTCACTGAGCACATAAGTTACTAACTCTTTTTACTTTTACAATGCTACCATGTACCATGAGTTATTAGCATCATAAACATCAAATAATTTGCTCAATATTGCTGGATATATATTCGTTGTCCAGGCTGGAATTTTGTCAATTCTGAATGTTGCTTTTAAAATATAAATCTCATAAATAAAGGTAGCATCCAAAGAAGAGTAAAGAGAATGTTTGGTGGTGACACCATGAGAATGAATGTTTACCTTGGAAACAGAAGGATTAGTGAGATTTATCCTGTTAGGAAATTAAATAATTTTCAGGAGCCAGGTGTGACGGTCCACACTTATAATCCCGGCACTCAGGAGGCTGAGATAGGTGGATTGTTGTAAATTTGAGACAGGTCTGGGCTACAAAGTGAGCTCAAGGCCAGCCTGAACTGCATAGTGAGACCCTGTCTCAAAAAGACCAAAAAAAAATCCAAAAAACAAACAAACAAAAATCCAAACCACAACAACAACAACAAAACTACCACTTCCAGGATGAGCACAGAGCCTCTGTGTTTGTTCTTCAATGCCTGTATAGATTATACTATAATCAATAAAGTTTTCAAATATACCAATTTGAAACACCAGTT
Organism: Dolichotis patagonum; assembly: GCA_004027295.1. Taxonomy (NCBI): domain Eukaryota; kingdom Metazoa; phylum Chordata; class Mammalia; order Rodentia; family Caviidae; genus Dolichotis; species Dolichotis patagonum. The sequence goes on along the minus strand of PVJX010002810.1, from coordinate 82,655 downwards.
TTTTTCCCCAAGTTATGTTATTGTCCATCCATGCAGTATACTGCATCAGGAAGTACTCTAATGCCCTTCAGTAGAGTTGTTTAAGCAATGTCTCAATGAGCATCTATCAAAGATAGACTAAAAGACAGTTTTCATTGAGTGAGAGTTAAACAAAATGCCCTATACAGCCCTCTCAAATCATAACAGTTTGACTTTATACAAATCAGCAAAATCCAAAATAATTACTGGTGCCATAACACTTCACAGTCTGTCCGAGAAGCTAAACTTGAGCACAAGTATTCATATAATAATTATTAGTTAGAACAGGTGTCAGCAAACATTTTCTGTGACTTACTGGTGGCAAATACCTCAGGATTTGAAGAGTATTCAACCTCTGTCACTACACAAACTGTCACTGGAAAGAAGCCAGGGAAAATAGGTCAAGAAATCGTCCTACGTAGGCTTCAATAAAACTATATATAATTCAGACAAAACTGAGTTTGGCCAGTGAGCCAAACCCTGAGAGAAACAATGACTGCAATGTGACAAGAAATTCTTCAAAGCCCCAGTGTAAGAAATCTCAGTTTAATTTTGTCTCTACTCTTTTTTTAACACTTTTGTTACTCTCACATGGAGCATTTTAAGTTTAAAAATCTATTCTTGTGAGAATGTCTCTAATTTCTTTCCGCAACCACCTATCATAACTGCCGAATAACATTTATATCTGAATATTTGTTTTATCAGTCCTTCCCGAATCCTGTTTCCTTCAGAAACAGAGACGCAATTTAAGCTCATGAATTAACTGCCTGAGATTCAAGTGCACAAATGGGCCATCAGTATCAGTATAAACCAATTCAGAGTGGTGAGACCCATGATGTGCATGATGGACAAAATGAGCACAGCTTAACATCTGGAGCAGCAATAAAAATCTGTCAAAAGCAGCAGGCGACGAGAGCAGTAACACATCTGGTTAAACCTAGTCAGAGCATGAAGCCACAGCAATGTACTCATCTGAAATAGAGCATGAAGATGCACAACTTTTATGGGTCTCATTTTGTCAATGCTAAGTCAGACTTTTCTTGCGTGCTTGGATTTTCCTCTTTGGAACCACAAAATAAGATGGCTGCCCTGAAGGCATCCACTGGCACTATTATTTTTGATGGATTTTTTGTTGCCTTGGAGATTTGGGGAAGATATGTATTGAAAGGATTGATTTATACTTGACATAAAGTCTGGGCTTCTAATATTATTCTGACAGCATTTATGAGCACTATGTTCCTTAATACTGTCTTCTTTCATTTGGAAAGAGATCACTATAGTTGCCTGAAATGGTTTCCAACTCTTGAAACCTGCATTATAATTTTACAGTTTTGCTGAAATAACAAGTAGATGAGCTTTCTCTCTAACTCCCAAATGCAGATCTGACAGAGTTTTACTTGTTTTTGATTCTCAGCATAAATATCATATTTTTCCAAAAAAACCCCAACTTTTTAAAATTTCAAAATGCATTCTACCTACCTGTATTTATGTGTGCACAACTATTTATATGTGTGTTTGGCTCTATATACATGTGATTTATTGTGTGTGTGTGTGTGTGTGTGTGTGTGTGTGTGTGTGTGTATGTGCATGTGAACCTCTCACATTAATGCATGAAAGGACACATTTTAATATAATTTGGTCACTGAGAGCCCAATACGTATTATACAATTCTTAATACATTGTAGATTCTCAATGAATATTTAACATGAAACTATATATTAAATAAATGCTTAACAAAATATGAGCAGAAATAATTTACATGTTCTTTGTATAACCCCATAGAAATTACTTACACAGAGTAAACCTGTGTGATTAACAAAGCACATTTTAAAAGCATTGCTTTGTCAGAAAATGAAGACCATGTAATTTTGATGACCATCATTTTATATCCTCAAATTATTAGGCTTCTGAGGTAGTAGCGTTGGTTTTAGGCCCCAGGTTACAAATTTTATCCTTCCTCGTGCCCACACTGACCTTCCCAGCTTGGTTTGTGGAAGAAGGGGATGTTTGAATCTGTCTAATGCATTTTATTTGTCTTTTGTTTTTAACCTACTTTAGTTTTTCATCTCTCATTTTTCACAAGACCCATTACAACTGTCTGACTCGCTAGTACTGGTAAGCTAACCCTTAGGGAAAAGAAAGAAATGGCAAAACGTTTTGAAAATCCATAATCGGATAATAGGTTTCCTTTTTAATAGTCTAAGAAACCTGAGCATATAGAAATATAAGGGAGGCAATGTGACTTAGAAAGATACGAGTTAATTTATTCAGGACAAAGGGTAGTTACTCTGTAAAATAACTGATGAAATTGGGGCATGACACTTAATAAGCAAAACCCTATATACAGTATCATTGTTTGAGTATAAGACAAAGTCACATGGACTTAATTTTTAACTATCTGCAGTCTAGGCAGACAGTTACTAAGGCTGATGAAGTCTGAATATTTTTAATGAGTTATTTTTTAGTGTATGTTTGCAGTACATTTTTTACAGTACTTTTATGGATTTGGTACATGTTCATAGCACATCTTAACCCCGCTTTCTCATTCTTTGCCCTCCCCTCTCTTTTTCGTCCCCCCACCTCTTGATCTTCTTCCCAAGTGAGAAAGAGCTGACTCCATTCTTCCTTTTATTTATTTGTTTATTTTTTAATTTATAATTCACGTTTCTCATCTAAGAGAAACCATCCAATATTTAAGTTTCTGTGTCTGATTTACTTCACTTAATATTATAGTCTCAAATATATCTTATGAACATACAATTTTCTTTATGAATTTATCTACTGTTTGGCTTATGAGTCACTTCCAAGATTTACAAGTTGGGCTGGTATAAATGAGTATACATGCATCCCTGCAACACGTTGTGGTAAACAATAAGAAAAAATCTCACTCCACATGTCAATATTTTTGAAATTCACAAAAATACGAGACAATTGTACATTGGAAGCAAAACCATAAATCGTGCAAAAATATCAAAGTATGTATTGAAACTCACTTGCAATACATATATAGAAATTTCAGCATTTTCATGATTGATTTTTCAAGTATCATTCAAATACAAAAATATTTTCAGCATCTATCAAATTCCTTCACTACACATAAATCATGTCTAAATATATGAGGAACATTGGACTATTCAAAGATTATAAATAATGTAAAAATTTCAGTGTATACTGCAGTATCAAATTGCAATATGTTCTGTATATATCCCAGAGTAACATTTCCAATATGTGAGATTTTAATACCTGATTTTTATTGCCCTTGAATTTTTCCCCAGGATATTTTAAACTTTTGTGGTTATGATCTAAGTCACTTCAAATCTGTGCTCTCTTCACTCGTTACATAATGACATACAGGACAATTAATGTGACCTTAGATTTTAATGAACTGTTATGAGTTTCCTAATTTAAGCTAATGTAATATGTCCTTGATTTTAAGAAGTTGAGTCGTAGCAAGATATAAAAGTAATATACATGTACAGCAGATATATGTAATAATAATACCTTCCATATCTATATCTATATCTATATCTACTTACACACATACATATATAAAAATAAATGTAATAACAAGACACAAAATATGAATGAATACATACTTTAAGTGAATAGTCTATACCTTAAGCATAATATATTCTTGAATTTGAAATGACTATGCTACTCAAAAACTTACAGCAGTGTAGACAAGCTTATGAATAAATATAAAGTACATTTTCTAGGATATGATTTTATGTCTTTGAAAAGTAAAGTCAGTGTCAAAAATGAGTTCTTTCTAAAAGGTTAAATAAATTGTACTGCCACTGAATTAAAACTATTGAAACATCTTAAAGGTCATCTTTTCATATGGTTTTATTTGTTTACTAGCTATATTATTCATCAGATAACTAAAAGATATGCTTGATAGATTAGCAAAAATATTCACTTCTAATATGGAAAATGTAATATATATTATTAAACATTATGATATTTAGTATTCTTATCATAATTTTAATATTTGTCAATTATCAGTTAATGACTGACATCAACAAAAATTACATCTATAAAATACAGTTTTAAGGTTACCTAATTTTTGAGATGCTTTCTGCAGTATATAAACATACACACACGCGCGTGCGCGCATCCGCGCAAACACGGAAATACAAACTTTATAGTCTTTATCACCTTGGAAAGGGAATATTCAAAATTCCAATAGCAAATTATACAAAATTTACCTATGGTACCTATTGTCTCTTTTAATCTCTCTTATTCCGTTATAATCCTTTCCATATTCTAGTCACAAATTAGCAGCATGTTATATTATGTGATTCACAGCTTTTGTTTTTTAAAGGATTTGTAGTACAGTAAATCCTGTAAAAAGTTGAGAAGACTTAGACTCAGAGGGATAATATTTTAAAAGTTTCTATAATGGATTAAGAAAAAGCTTTAAAGATTGGGCAGAACTGTACAGTCCCCCTATAATCGCAGCTTTTCTGACTTGTCTCCATTTTATTTCTCATTATTCAGAAGAATTCTTCATTACATAAAAGAATCATCCCTGAAAATTACTGGGTGTTCAATAAAAATGTATTGAATAATACCTTAGTAAAAACATTACTATTACAGTCCTCAAATGTAGTATCAGTATGATGGCTCTAAAAGTTAATGTGACATAAAAGCTTTTAATTGATTAAATAAAGTAATTATAAGTGTCCAGATGAAATTTTAAAGTCAAAATGGGAAAATAAAATGATCTATGACCTCATATTCCTAAAAGAAGCCTATTTTAGGACATGCATGAACACAATGAATGAATACAATATAGCAAAACATTTTATACTGAAAATGCAGGAAGTGTTCATACGAAGAAATCATTGTGGTTTTTGTCTCTGATGAGTTGAAAAGATTAGAAGAAACTTGCATATAATACAGTTTTTTGGTGATTTTTCAAAGCTATGTCCTGTTTGAACTCTCAATTCCCCATTTTCTCTCCTCTTATAAGTTTGTGCATATACTAATACTCAGCAGCATTTCTTCTATGACTATAGAAGAAAAATAGAGGGAAAATGTATGCTGTGTTAGGGTGATAAAGAATCTCATTTCACATTTTCTGAAAAGATATTGATGACAAAAATACTTAAATTGAATGTAGAACACTTGAGTGCTCGTAACCTAAGTTTCTGAGAAATATATTGATGATCTGAATGATATTTAGTTGTTAATTGTTGACAGTCTCAACATAGAACTGTTTAACTGGATGACTTGCTTCTTTTGGAAAAAAAATAATTTAAATCTATTAAAATTTACTGCTTAAAAAATTTCAATTAATTTTGTTAATTTAATTTACCTAAATTCAAAATTATTTTTGACATAAAATTTTCAAAACTTTGTTCATCTCAATATATTTCTTCTCTTTCAAGATACTGCAAGCTTGTATTATATACAATGAATATTTTAGGGGCTCAATGACGTAAGTACCTGCCTGGAAACTTTGAGTCGTGAGTTCTATCTCTGGTACAAAAAAAAACTTTTTTTAGAGTAGAAGTGTTAAAATTGGAATAAGATTGTTATCTTTTCAGATTTATGGCTGTACATGAGTAGGTGCATGAATGTGACAAATTGTACTGTTTCTATGAATATAAAGACATAATTTTGTGGGAAATGAAATCTTTCTACCATATACTCATTCATACTCCCTGGAAATATACAAATTAAGGCTGCACATAAGTCATTTAAGACCATGGATCATGAAATATATGTTATCATTCAGCCAAGTCATTCATGATGAGCACTGACCTAAAATGAAATATTTAAATGCTTAGATTTAATTTCATTCATAGATATTTACAGGAAACTTACAGCAACACAATTTTCAAATCCGTTTCTTTCTTGTCCCTATGCTTCACAATTTAATTAAATAAATATTTCTCAGTTACTTATTATCATTAAAGATTTTAATTGCTATTGTAACTTCATTTGAATGTCTACTTAGTCACAGAAACAAAGTTTAGTGTAAAAGGAATTTACTAGGTTGTTTTCTACAAGCAGTCAGAAAAGTAGTGGGGAAGTGGGGTCACAGAATAATAGGTCAACAGCCTCGCCAAGAGAGTAAGTTAGACTAAATGCCACAAGGAACTTCTGAAGGCCATGGCAGAATTAACTGGAATTGTCTCAAAGAGTTTTGAAGAAAATCCATGTTAGTAACCCTCCTAAACACACACACACACACACACACACACACACACACACACACACACACAGTCTTTGGGGACATTCCCATGCACGCTAGTGTATTCCTGGATGCACTAGCTATGGCAATGTACCTACTAGCTCACTGTGGTAATTAATACACGGAGGGCATAGTGCTCAGCATAAGAAGAGAGCTCCAAAGAAAATACACCTGCATCATCAGCATAGGTTCATATATACTTTAATGATGTTAGTGTTGAAAGAGGTTAATGGCTGCTGAAAAAAGTTCATGTAATCTCAGGTGCTTCAAGCAAATATTTCTCTACCTTAACGGAAACCTATTCAAAGATTCAGCCACACCCAGTTAAAAGAAAATTAGAATTCAGCACATAGTTTTAATTCCTTCCTTTTGCACTGTGGATGTTAGGTTTGAAGAATTGAGATATATCTAACTCTAAGTGAATTGTCCCAGAATCTTAATGATTTTAGTGCTGCTTTGCTATGTTTGTTGTCCAGCCAAGGAAGGTTCATAATTACCTGGACTCAGTGCAAATGAAAACGTAGAGTTCTTTGTTCAAAAAGTAAGATACTCTACTTTTAAAATACTATATATAGCTTCAAGGTTTGTTTTAAATTATCATACTGTGCCTTCATAAATTTTATGAAATATTAAAAAAGGAAACACTAAACTTGTGTTTTTTTTTCTTTAATTACAGATGCTAGTGCTAAATGTAAGAGGGCATTAAGTTTTACATGAAATCACTGGAATTGCCTGTAGTCAGTATTAGCATGTGTATTTTCCTCTGATGAGAACCATAGAAAACTACACAAAAATAATAGAAACATTTACTTTCACTTATTGACACATTATTCAACTTGCACTGACTACATTCTGATAGTAAAGGACTAACCAAAACAAATAAACAAACAACAAAAAGAAAAACAAGTAACCTTGTGTTTCTTATTTCTTCATTTCCAGTTTAACATGTTGCATAGTTATAAAAGTAAATGGGAAAATTTCTTGATTGTTTTACAGAATATCATTGGCTTCTGACTTTAAGGCAATTACTTACTGAAATGTCAAATGTGGTCTCCAGGCACTGTCATTTGTTCATCTACTCAGTTGTAGACAAACTTATTACATGTTCACACTGAGTTTTGGGGGACTCTCACACTCCATGCTTCCAAAGGAAATCGACCCTCATGCGGCACATGGGGAGAACTACATTTAATTGGTATGGCTGTCTTGGTTACTTTACTTTTGTTGCTGAGACAAAACACCTATCTCCCAAATTGAAGGAAGTTAAGGTTTATTTAGCTTACTGTTTGTGGAGGTTTCAGTCCATAGTCGTTGGCTCCAAGGCAGGGTGGTTTGCCTGCAGGGCAACCTTTCATGGTGGCTGTCACAGATACCAAAAGCATGACAAGAGCAAAAGGGCAGAAGGGAGGAACCAGCCTGTTCATTCCCTTGTATTGTATGCCAACTACCAGCCACAGGGCAGCTGCAGTATTCACAACGCCAGTCCCAGCAGTAGAAAATGAACCAATCACAAATGCTGGATTCAGCCACAATTGAAACTGCTCAAGAATATGTCAGGTTTTGAGGGGATACCATCCAGACACAAGCCATAACAATGGCAAAGAATGAATTCAAGGCGGTAGCATCATTTAATGACGAATAGCGTCTTACTCTTCTGTCCAACTGTACATGTTAGATTTGATATATAGGCTTCTTACTCAGCAGATGTGAATCCAGACAATTTAATACCAAACTTACGTACTATATAAGGATATTGGCCTGCAGTGAAGGACCAGTTATGTTGTGTCTGGTTTCTACATGTGCACATTAAAAAATCTAACCCTAGTCTAAATCTTTGGTTCTTTCATGAGTGTGAAATACATAAGGCTATGCTTGTATGATCTGCTAAATACCCATTCACATTGCAATCATATAAGAAATTCTGCACACTTTCTCTCCTTCCAATTAATTCTCACATTTAAATTTTGTCACTAATCTGACACAATCTCTCATCCTTACTACATGAAACTTCTTAAATCACCCATGTGGGGTCCAATGAAAAGCAAGCTAATTATAGAATTGGTCTCTGTTTTCTAGGAAATTCTATCACTGATCCTATAAAACAGATGCCTTAAGCAAAGAGAAATAAAACACGCACTGTGTTGTTGGACTCAGGAAGGTAGAAACAAATTTACATTAAATGAAATAGCGTGAGATTTAATGTCTCAGGGAAGGGTGCAATCATACAATATATCATTAAATGAATAAGGCATAATGAGAACTTGCTTAGCAAGTAAATAACATGTCTCACTGACTGTAGTTCAAGAATAAAAAATAACTATATACTTTTAATAGAATGAAGAGTTCAGTGTTTTTCCTAAGATTAATTGAGACCATTTTACAAACACTATGGAGAGCAATACTTTACATTCAATCCAGAAATACTTCCACTGGCTAATATTTTTAGTTTGAATTACTGATGATTTTCTTTAATTAGCCTAATAATGATAAAGTATATTTTAATATCACCAACATTTTAATTACTATCATTTATGAATTATCACCCTTTCCTGAAGTAGCCACATGTAAGGAGTTTCCACATTCAATTGTGACATACCTTAGAAGTTTGATTTATAAAAAGAAGTTTGCATTTCAGATGGGCAATTATAACAAATGTATTAAAATACCTGACAGCAAACAGAACTTATCTCTTTGGAGTGTGACAGATCTATAATCAATTATTTCCACTTTTGATAGAAAGCTAAATATAGTTTCAATTATGGTAAGTATGACCTTCTCTTCAACCTGATAAATCAAATAATCCAGGTTCTTTTATTTGAAATGCTTTTTAATCTAAAATGGGAAATATCAATTTTGGTGCGGTGTAACACATTTACACAAGTTTTAAAAGATATTCCTGTAAGTTCCTCAAAAAATAAATCTGATTTTTTAAAAAAGAGTGTAACTTTCCATCTCATATCTTTTAGTAAAATAAGATTTATCCTTTTACATTTCTACAAAGAAGTTGACATATTCTCAAGATAATATTTACGTAAGAGAAGAATCAGTGGAGGAAAGCACAAGTTAAGTACAGTTTTGAAGTTCAAATAAGCTGAGAAATGAAACCATTTGTTTTTACCTTGGAGTTAAAAATAGAAATGAATTGAAAAATGGCACAACCGAAAAGAACAATTTGAAGCATCTTTCTAAATTATGCAAGTAATGTTGTTTGTACAGATCTATAAAACATACAGAAAAAATGTGAAAGCAAATTACAAAATCATACTCATATAATTTATCAATATGTTGGACTTACAATCTGTTATTTTAATAGTTATAGTTGGTATGAAATGAAGTAATATTTGCCAAGAATCCACAGATGTGTGAGGCACCATGAAAATTGTTTTACATTTCACAATCTTTAAATTTATCAGCACAAAATTTTTGCAACAGATTTTGATACCCTTATTTCACAAAAGAAGTACAGTGTCAGATAATTTAAGCACTTTCAAAAGGGCAGACTGAGCAGCAGTAGTTCACTTGAGATCCAAATATCAGTTTGTGTACAAAACACGTTCTATGAAGGTCAAATAAGAAGCAGCAGCCTGTAATTCTACGCATATTTATAGACCATGGTGATTAGCTGTACACATCTCTATTTCGGACCTCAGAGACTCCTTTGTTTATAGATTTAAAAATAAGATGCATTTTGAACAATAGGACTTTGAAACTCACCATTCAGTTATCTCAGACCACCCCTTTCCTTGGAGATTATTTAACTACCATGGAAAGTGAGACTGCACATTTCAAGCAAAACAATGCTTAGAAGTAGAAAGTCTCATGATATAATTGTACCTAACTCAGTCACCACAGCCCAATTATTGGTGCAGTTCTCCCTCCAAAATTTACCAATTTGAATGGAAAATTATAAAGTCCTTTTAATTATGCATAAAGATAAAACTGCATGAAGCAAAAATAAAAATGAAAAACAATTGTTGAATCCAGAGGATATAATTTAAAATATTCAACTGAGTGATGAATCTAACTCAAATCAAATGCATAATATAGCTGAACAATGACATTAGCAAAGCAGTCACAATAATGAAAGTTAATTTTAATTATTGTGCCTCCAAACTGTATGAAAGATATGACATTCAGAATGATTCAATTCCTCTTCTTTGCCGACTAACCAAAGCTAAAAAGCACAATGCAAACCTTGAAAGTGTGTTGCTACACAAAGCCAGGAAATAAAATAATCTAGGATGTTATTGATAGATATCAAAAAGGAAAAAAGTTATAAATAAGCTATAGATAGTTAATAGCTCACTTGTGTACTGAAATACAATTACATTTTCTTCGTTATATAGCAAGGCTTCAGTAAGTTTGTCATTGTTTCTTACAAAGATTTAAAAGCCATTGCTTCCAAACATCCCTCAACAACCTTTACCTGTCTACTTATCTTTAAGTGTTCAACAAAGCTCTTAGTATCGCAAATTTTCCTACTGATAACCTTTCAACTTCTTTCTATTTTCCTGCATGCTAGTTCTTATTTTTGTCATGTAAAATTGCTAATTATTAATCTTCCATATTTAAAAAACCTTAAGTACTTGGATAGAGAACACTATAGTTAGCATACAGAATCATGCAATTAGTCTTAATACATGTTTCATATACACATACATGCACACATGCCCACTTGTTTAGGCAGTTGATGCCAAACAGTGGACTGCCATCTGCTGCAGTACACGCTTGCCATACAATAATTTTTATTGGCAGTTAGCTGTAGTACTACATGTCTAGGATTACTTGTAAAATGTAGCAAACCAGATACGAGGACCAGCATTTGCCTTCCTTTCAAAAGTTGCAGCCATAAGAAGATAAATTTTCTTTAAAGGGTCAATTTAGTTATGTAAAATCCAATTCAATAAATACTTGTCGTGAACGTTTCAATGAATGGAGGGATTTTTATTCTAGTCAGTCAAAAAGAGGGCAATGTCAATATCAGGTAACCCACATATTTTTAATGTATGAACATAGACTTTAAAATAATTAACACTGATTGAAAACTTTAAAATGAGAAGGTAAAATGACACTACCTATTTAAAATAATAAAATAGTAATGTACCCATGCTTAGGAGTCCCACGTCATCCAGCAAACACATTTTGGTTTAAACTTGAGTTAATCACCACTTCATCCACTTTTTTGAGGTTGCTGGTAACAATCTACATGGATTAAAGACCCACTTGATCTCCTAATTTAATACTCCAGTCATTTCTAGAGTCAATGTTTATATATTTGTGTATACCCCACTAGATCTGAGTGATAGTTTGGTTATATGTACTATATTTTAAATGAGTGTGGGAAGAAATAATAACACTATGTGAGTTATAAAGGAATTGAAAACATGTACAGCCTCTAGGTCAAATAAGAAACATAAAGTCCCTGTGAGCATACACTTTGCTTATTAGTATTATTATTATTATTAATGTTTGCCTTTTTGACACAAGGTATTACTGTATGGTTCAGACTGGCCTAAACTCATCAAAGCGCAGGCTGGCCTCACACTCACAGACATCTTCCTGCATCAGCCACCTGAATACTGGAATTACAGGTATGTACCATCGTGCTCAGCAACAACAACAACAACAAAACACAATTTGGAACCTTTTTATCACATTACGAAATGACAGGTGATACGCAGGTGGCACTTTTACAAAATACAGTCTATGTGTGCAGTCTTCACAAATATTATAGTTTGATTTTAAATATTTTATAATTTAAAATTTAATGGTTATTTAAACATTTTCAAAAGCTTTTGGTAAATGTTTATTGAGAGAAAAATAAATCTCAAACATTTTGTAATATATAGAAATCTAATTGAAGAGTCTAGTATGTTCCTTTTGCCTTGTTTGTTACATTATGTCTTCCAATATCTTTTGTTGCCTCCGGTCCACTTCACGGAAGTCAGTGATAATCCACATCTGAATATCTGTTGTGTATGTCGGCCTTTTCATATTCTGGCAGTTCTCTGAGTATCTACACCTCATCTGGGAATTTACCCCAAGACACTGAGATGAAACTGCCTCTTGGCTTCTTTGCATACTAAATATAACTTGAAGCAAAATGGAAATGTCATTTTTCCTGCAAAAGCAAGGTAGCACTATGTTTAATTCACTTTTCAGTTGATATTTTTTCCTTTGATTATGAATTGTAGTATTAGCTATTGGCTCCTGAGTCTTGGATTGTTTCACATTTATATTTCTCCTTTTACATCGCTATTTCCAAGTAGCAATCACCAATTACTGTAAAAAATTTTAGAAAATAAGCTCACTGATTGAGCCAAAGTCAAAGAGACATATAATAATGCATTCACATTTGTTTAATAACTTTGTCCTCGTCTCTAATCCATGAGTTTAATTAATCTCTGTGCTTTTATTTCCAGGCATACATTTTCAATGTTATTTTCCTGAATTATAGGCATGGCTGTGTGTCAGCTAAATGATACTCAAAGGAATTAAAAGCAATAGCATTGAGTCAGTGCAAACAATGAAATACACTGTCCAGAGTCTCACATTAGATTCAATTCTCCCAGAATGAACTATGCAGAACAATTTCTCATTTATGCTATTTAATTGAAACTATTAGGAAGGGAAATTGTCAAAAGAGACAAAAAAAAGATCTCTGACAAGAATATTGAAATACAAATTTATTAACTGAAAACCTGTACATTTAACTACAGTTAGTAGAAGACTAAAACAAACCAGAGAGAATTATTATATATGAAGTTGAACATCGAAATAGGTGTAAATTTAGTCATCTCCTCATATATTTACATTTTTCCACAATATATCTCATTTATCTATATGGTTTACTAATTATACAAAGGCTCGTATAGTTACTTAGTATGAGTTGGGAAGAGTATATAAGATTTTATAGTAATCATGATTCCCCATTTCATTGCTTTGAAGCCTTTCAGTGTTTTCATTCAACAGTTGGAATGGTTTTAATCTGTTTTGTTTGAATTTATTATGCGTGATGGTATGAACAGCAGTTTTGAAGAAAACAAAACATTATGGCAGTGACTGCTGATTTAATATCATCTTCCTTAGAAGTCCTACCATGCTTCTACTATGCTATTACCATCATGTTGTGTCTTATTGGGATTTTAATATATGTGATAGTATAAACAAATCTTTTTATTGAAAATGAGATATTATAGTAGCCATTGATCATAATTATTCGGTTCACAATGTCTTGTAATTCTTTCATTCTCTTGAATGGTTTTATACTATTGTGTTATGTCTGATATTATTGTATCTGCAACAATGCTCAGCTATAGCAGAGAAAGAGATATTTTGACAGCTACTGTTAATGTCCGGTTGTCTTATTGTAAAGTGTTGTGTTACTTATGTTGTTCTGTTCTGATCTGCTTTGTTCTGCCTTCTTTTGTTTTTAAAATAAAAAAAAATAATAAGAACTGTGGGAGTAATAAAACCCCAAATGTATAATTGCTACTGTAAAAGAGAGCAAAAGAAAGTGCTCTAAAAGATATAATTGCATATATGTTTAAGTGTGGAAGATAGATGACCATACTACTGTTTTTGTTAGATTGTTGAGCAGAACTGTTAATAGTCTCACTGTTTGAATGTCTACTTTGTATGCTTTAATTTTGTAACTTGAACAGCTATTTCCATGATGACAGTATGTAATTTATCAACAAGTGATTTCTTAGTGGTTTTGTTGTTGTTGTTGTTCTTCTTCTTCTTTTATTTTTTTCCTTTGGAATTATATATTGTTGCTACCCTTTTTTCTGTCTTGTTTTTTTTCTTTCTAAATAAAATTTAAAAAAATTATACAAAGGCTCAATAAAAATGAGTAAATGATCTTATGGTATTTAACACTTTGCTTTCAACTATATTTAGACTTCTTTATACAAAATAAAGCCCATTACTACAGCTGATTTTACTAAGTCAACCATTACATTTCAAGGTGCCTGATTCTCAAGAGCTGAGGTCCTGCTCCTTCACTCTATTTCTCAGAAAACTCCCTTCAGTTTCTAGCATAAAAATTCAATATCTCTGCTAAATTTTCAAATATGCATTTTTTAACTTCAAATTGCTTAATTTTCATGAGTTTCAGTTTTATAAGCAGACTGAGGCTTATATAAGCTCTTCATAATTATAAATGAACTCGTAAATTGAAACATTCTGAAATTTTCTTCCTCTGCATTTCAAAGCCTCACATCTTTATTTCTTTTACTTTACTAAAACTACAACAAAACACTTGAGGAAAATTTCTTTTGAGAAGGAGATAGTTTTTTGGTGATGGCAAATATAAAAAGCTGTCTTGCCAATACCAGCACCCTAATGCTATTTCATGGGAGAATATTTTCCTGCAATTTTTATTTTAGTACCTATCACCTTAGAAGTAAAGTTTGAATCCTAGTTATTATATCTGTATGGTATAGTATTCACTTAAATAAATAATAAAAAGAAATACATTAATTAATAAAATGAGCTTAGTATGCCCTAAAGAAATCTCATTGTCTTATAGTTCACTTTGCAACCAGATTCTGCTGATTTTTTAGAGTATTCTTAATTTTTTTTTAATTTTATTTAAAGAGAAAAAAAATCAATACCGAAAAAAGGGTAGAAACAATACAAAACCTCAAAAAAAACCATAAATCACTAGTTGACAAACCACATACTGTCCTCCCAGAAATAGCTGTTCATGTTACAAAATTAAGGCATACAAAGTGAACGCACAGTGAGGCTGCAACAGTTACAAAAAAACAGGATGGAATAAAGCCAATTGAGACAGTATAGTGAAATTGGCACAGAACATCACAGCAGGTCACCAGGACAACAGTAACAGGCAACATTGTATATCTCGTTGTCTTCACAATAGTTGTTCTTCTACTAGGTGCAGCAAAATCAAAGAAATACACAACATTATAGAACACATCAACACAGAGTATTGAATAGAGCAGCACCGTTAATCAGGACAAAGCAAAACCACAATAAAAATATCTGCCTTCAGGGATAGTAGAAGGAAACTCCCCCGACTTGCTGTACCAAATATGGTCACCTACTAAGAGATACCCAGATCCCTGGATCCCAATTGTTAATGGGGGAGGGGGGATATAGGGTATATTTGATTCTAAGCCCACGCCCTGGTAGGCAGCAGGCTGCTTACTGATTGGCTCGGGCCCCTAAGTTCCAGCATGGCGCGGATCTCAGGAGATGCTCTTGCTTCTGGTTTCCCCGCCCTGGGGTGGCCGAGGCTTGCCAGACCACAGTCACTTCCCAGGGCGGCAGGCTGCTTACTGGTTGGCTCGGCCCCGTAAGTTCTATTCTGCTTATTTTTTTAATCAGGTTTCTCAAGGTCTTTGTGAATGTCAAAGTCATTTTCAACCAAAAAAGACTGCATTGCCAGAAAATTCAGTGCAAAATAAAATGAAACTGCTTTTGAGGAGAGTATTTCTGAGCTGTTTGCAGTATTGATGAGCTTATACGCAGAGAAACCCCAAGATGAGTGTGGAACCCACGTCTCTCCGTACAGACAGCCTCATGGATAGATGTGAATCAAGGCCAGGGCCTGGGCCTCCTCAGCCGATGCGAAGTATGAGGATTCCTTATATGATGTGGTGAGAGATAAAGGACGAATTTTAGGTAACACAAGAGAAGATTCCATAAAAACGTAAAATTCCTGCAATCAGAGTAAATGACAAATCTAAACAAAGGGAAAACATGCTTCATATTAATTCTTGTTTTCTTTCATTGACAACTTTTATAAGATAGTATTCCATAATACAGGTGATCATGGAAAGTAGAGTCTCAGTTCACAAAAAGCACTGAAATGTAGATTTCTTAGCTTTCATTAAAGTTACGATTTAAGGGCAAATATCCAAATCCTTATAGAAATTAGAAGAAAACTCACAGTCTATTTCTGTAATGGGATCACTCAAGAGAGAAGCCAAAACCCTTTCGGCTACCTACTAACCCCATGACTATCAATGCAAAATTAATATTTGAGATCTATCATTATAAGCTCAGTTCTTTACGACTTTTAAAAAAGTAAGCCTTCAGGAAATGTTTGATGAATAAATGACTATCATTTAAAATGATTGATTGAGTCAACAAGCAATGCTAAATTACATTCATTCTACTATAAAACTACTCAGAAAGTATGTCAGAAGTTATTGAAGATTTCTAACAGAATAACTATAATGAAACATTCAGCTTGCTCCTGAATTTGAATCATTTGTACAATGTATATTTGTAAAATACCTCACTTGCCAATGATACTACGAAAATGAGGGAGAATTATTGTAGTGATTTCAAAAATGAATTTTCACCTTATTGAAAGAAAGTTGATAGTTTTTGAGCTTCTTTGATTTCATCATTAGAGCCTTATGTGTGGTTGTTTTTCTTATAAAAATGAAATCTGTGGCAAACTACTGCATTAGCAGTATGAGATTTATTGTCACTATACATAATAGTTGATTAAATAAATAAAATAAAACATATATTTCATGTTATATAAAATGTTTCATTTTGGAGATTGCAACTTCTAGAGGACAGTTTATAATTTCTGCCTTCCTGAAATGGACTATTTCTAAAACTTTATATACTACTTCTAATACTTCTGCTAAAAGTAATATGTAATTTTGAATTTATTTTTTCTCATTCAAGAAGCCTCTGGAAATCTGTTAGTTAAATATTTTTAAACAGGTCTTCTCTAGAAGTAAAGTATAATTGACTTTAATTTTGAAGTACAAGGTTTGAAATTTTCCATATATTTCAATTGAAATTTACAATGATGTGCTTATTTAGTATTTGTAAGTATCTAATTTAAGTGAAACATAGACCCTATTGGCTTTTATTTCTAATTTGTAATACATTTCATTATATGCTTCACATAAATTGAACAGCTACTCTATTAGTAGAATGGTTACTGTAATCATCCGGCAGTAGCCGTGGTTATTGATTTCAGGACCCCCGCAAAAATCCATGGCTACTCAAGGGACTGGTATAAATTGGCATAGTATTTATATGTAATCAATACAGAGTCTATCATCTATAATAAAGCTTTTCTAGACTTGATATTGTAAAATCTAATATGATGTAGATTATGTCTTAATAATGGATAGACCAGATTGTTTAGTGAACAATGTCAAGAAAATAAATTGATAAGTGTTCGGTATAGATTGTATACCTTTTTGAAACATACCCCTTTCTAGAGTGGGTTGAACCTATGATTGTGGAATATATGGATAAGAACAGTCAGTAAAATATACATCTGGCCATTTTTTTCATTCACAAATATGATAATAAGATGTGTGATATCCAATTCACACGCAAAAAATCTCATGTTATTTTTATCCCCATGGATACAAAATTCAAGACTGTAATATTAATGCATTAGGCAACATATCAATGACTATATTTTGAAATAGTATGAATTAAAATGTGTTTGAAATAAATAGGTATATTTACTTATCAGTAAAACTAATGCATATACATTGAGATAAGACATATGTTTAGACTCCTCTTAGCTATTTATTATAAAAATAGTTTTCTCTTTCCTAAATGCATGACTACTTTTCAAGGCCTAATAATCTAAAGGCTAGTTTTATATGAGAAAAGCATTTTGAAAATAATTATTTTTAAATCAATAGACTTGGTGTTAAGTTAATATGCAAGTATCACACATACTAATATTTCCTTTCTTAATATTACTCCCAATTCATTTTGCAAAAATCCTCTTCCTCATGGTGGTCTGTATTTTCAAAATTGTCTCCAAACTGAAGAGCACAGGCCCTAGCAAAAGCACTGAAAGAAAAAATATGCTGAGCTCTTGCTGCTTAGCTGATTGGACCTCGATTAAAGCCTGTTGATTTCCTAACATTTCCCACCTGTTGCCACTTAATCTCCATTGACCTCTGTGGGCAAAGCTGCTTTCCAAAACTTAGAAGCAAAGTGAATCAGCTGGTACGATTGATGGGGTATATGAAATTACAGAGAGCAAGCACTATGATCCTCACAAATTTCATATTCTTTCTTTTATAATTTACTGCTGATTGGTGCACTTGAAAGTTAAAAAAAAATGACTAACAAGCAGTCATATTTTGTAATGATAAAATTACGCACAATTTTTAAAACAGGGATAAATTTATTTCATAATAATATTGTATAATATTTCATGATAATTTTGGAATGTTACTTTGATGAGTATTGAACACATGGAAATGCATTTCATACAAATACAGATAATTGCATTTTTGCATTTTAGAGTATTACTGACATTACATGTAAAGAAAGAAAAAGCACAGCATTTAACTGACTCTCTTAGATATGCTTTCACTTAGTTATGAATATTAAATTTATTTGCTCTTCTTATCCTTTAATCATTTTCAAATAGAAATAAAATGCCCTCCAGAGGAGTTCCATGAACTTTATTTTCTTCTTTTAGAAAATTGCTTTGCTTTTCCTTTACTATTCTCATTTCAGTTGGGTTTCACACTTTATATTTATACTCATATCAGCATAAGAAAATATATAACAGCTATCATAACTTTGTTCCATCATGTGTTCATCTGTAATTCTCAGTAATTTCCTTAGTCTCACTAAGCTTCATTTCCTTCACATATAAAATAAAAATCTTTAGAGAACCTTTCTAATTTTTCACGACAAAATTAGACAATTTACATCAAATTCTTACACAGTTTCTCACAAAACTTAACATTCAATGAAACAATTATTCCTTCTACATTACGTGGATTGTTTGATGCCACTTGGTGTAATAAGTGATGTTTTCAAATCAGTAAAAAAACAGACATATCTGGTAGTGAACTGGAATAAAATTGTGGTGCTCTGAGATGAGATAAAACATATTTCCTGGGCTAAAAACTTTTTAAAATCTTACTGTAAAACAATTGAAAATATTGTAAAGGTTGAATTTTATATTAGAAAAGCACCTAAAAAACATATTTTCTGCAACAAATGTAAATTATTTATTTACAGAAAATTTTCCAAGTTATATTCAAGAGAAACAAAAAGTAATTTTAATTTATCACTGTATTTTTCAGTACCATATATGTTCATGGTGGCACATGAATGACTAATATCTTTAAAACCCTTTAGCTAGAGTTTCTTCTTATATGAATGAATTGCTTTAAAGGTAGAGTTTAGAAATATGATAGCACTTATAATATGAGGGTATTTGTAGAATTGAAAATATCTAATTCTTATATGTGCTTTCCAAATGATTCTAGAATGCATAACTAGGAAATATCAGATAGATTTTATTTATAATTTTAAACAAAATTTGTTAAATTTTCACATGAAAGCAATCATTAAAGTGGAAAATCCTCTATTTTAATTATCATGTTGTTATCTTTAACCTTAAGACAGACAACATTCATTATGTTCTATTGACCTAAAGTGATCTGTGAATAATTGAAATAGTTTTTAACATATGATTTTTGTCTGTTTTTACCATGTGATACATTAATAGTTTAATTTAAATAAAAAGGGAATGAACTTGGCCTTTAATTCTTTGCTAGTAAATTTAACAAATTTATACACTTTATTATTCACCATCCTAGTTTACAATTAGTCACATTAAATTTTATAGTTAATTTTATTTAGATTCAAAGTATCTAAAGGTAACTGTATTAATTACACATGTTTTGAAGCTATGTAATTTTACAGATGCTAATGTGTTTTTGAATATTTTATTTGCAAATGTGGTGTTTCCTATTTTCATATTATTTCTTAAATCATGTAAAACTAGAATGTTGCTGAAACCCAGATCAAAACTTGTTTCTTATGATTGTTGCAAGATATAAATGGAATAAACATTTGGTTAAAGGAAGGATATTCAGTGCAGTTTCAGAGTCAGTCCTTAATTTAAACATACTCATGTTATTTGTTAAGTAGAAATGTTAATACCTTGGTGTACAAAGGCTGCACACAATATAAAACTAACACCCTTCAGGATATCCATTCAGCGTAAAGCTAATTTCACACCTAGTGTGTTATGTAATGTGCTATGAAAATATCCCTTTGCTTCAAGATACTATTATACTTGCTGCCATGTTCAAATTTAGTTTTTGAAAGGAAGATTACACACAGCAATATTAAAACTACTGCATTTGATTGATAGCTTCATTCTTATTTTTGTTTATAGGTTTCTTTTTCTTTCATATCCTAATAAAAAGTATCTAAATAGAGTAAGAGAAGTATAAATCATTTCTTATTCATGTATCTCTGTAGAAAGTATGATGATAAACTAAAATGTATTTCAGTTTCACTATATTGACTTTCTCCCCCAGACAGCAGTTTCTGGCAGGAATTTCAGACAGGAATACTCATAATAAAGATGCACTGACTGTGCTCTGTGACATGATCTGTAACCCCCTACTAAAGAAAGGCATGCTAAAAGGTATAGGCACATCTTACTTTGCTTCAATTTATTCCACTTCACATACATTGTTTTTTACTTTCAAATTTAAGTAGTATAGCAACTCTTGTAAATTATCTTGACTATTATTCCAATAACAAAAATTCACCTCATACATTCATTCCAAAATTGATAATTGTGATGATATTCAAACATTTTTATTATTATTATTATTATTATTATTATTATACTAGTGATGGAATCAGTGATCTTTAATGGTATTCTGTTGTTTGGGTCACATTGAAAGATGCCAATACAGTAAATGTTAGAGGTGATTGTTCACAAAGTGGCCATTTCTTTGTCTTTTGTATAACTCAGGTACCCTTCCTTGAGACACAGTAATATTGAAATGATGTGAAATAAGAGACCTATACTGGCCTATAAACTCTGAAGTACAGAAAGAGTTGTATGTCTTTTACCTTAAGTCAAAAGTATGAAATGATTAAGGTTAGTGAGGAAGATGTCAAAAGCTGGTATTCTGAAAGCAAATAATTTTATACCAGTTTGCCAAATCATGATGTAATGGAAAATATCTCAAAGTGAATTAAAATCAATATTCCAGTGAACACAATGAGGATAAGAAAGCAAAGTGGCCTTATTGCTACTATGGAGGAAGATTTAAGGTCCAATTAAAAGATTAAACCAGCCACGCATTCCTTTAAGGTCAACTCTAATCAATGTCTAACCCAGAAAAAGATCTAAATCTCTTTAATTGTATGAAACTAACAGCAAAACAGTTATGAAGTTTTTACTTTGTTTTCTGCTTTCCTTTGGTACTGGTGATTGAACTCAGGACCTCGTGTTTGCCAGGCAGGTGCTTATGCTTCCGAGCTAAATCCCTGGCCCAGTGAAGAAAAGTTTTATACTACCAGTATTTGTTCATAAAATTGCAGGAAAGAAGCTGCATTCCTAACATGAAAGTCCATGGCCAAACACCAAGTGCTGGTGTAGAAGCTGTACTACTATTCTGAAAGTCTAGCTATGATTACTGAGGAGAGTGTGTGTCCATGAAAGCACAGATGTTCATTGTGGATAAACCAGCTTCCTATTGAAAGAAGAACATATCATCCAGTATTATCATAGCAAGAGAGGAAAAGCCAGTGCCTGACTTCAAATTTTAGAGCACAGGTTAGCACATTTATTAGGAACCCATAGAGCTGATAGTTTAAATTGAAACCTATGCTCATCAAAAATCCTGGTGCCCTTAAAAATTATGATAAATGTATTTCCAACTTCAATTTTAATTTCAGCTGTCAAATGAAATTTCAACTTTCAATTCTTATAATGTAAAGACATAAAATAAGCCCATTGCTGTAAAATAGTGATTTCTCTGATGAATTTGGGGCAAGGTAAACTGCAAATCTTTTCAAAAGGATTCAGCATTTTATATTCCAATAAGAATACTCAAGATTAATGGATTTCAAAATATCAATCCTAGTGGGGGTATAGAAAAAGTTGCCACTGACCTTCATGGATGACTTGGTGGGATTTGAGACTTCAGTGCAGGAAATAACTACATTTACTATGAAATAACAAGAGAACTGAACTTAGAAGTTGACCCTGAAGACTGAAATCAATTATTGAACTCTCAGGGAGAAAATTCTTAACTGGACAAAGCATTATTTCTCATAGATGAACAAAGAAAGTAATTTCTTTAGACAGATACTAGTCTTCATAAAGATGCTGAAAACTTTGTCAAAATGACAGGAAATAATTTGGCATAATAAATAAACTTGGTAAAGTAGTGATGGAGTTTGCTAGGACTGAGTTCAATCTGGAAAACTGTACAAGGGTGGTAAAATGCTACCAGTAGCACATAGCACTGAGTGAAACTGTAGGAAAGGAGGAGTCAATGAGTCTCATCAACTTAATCTGTCTTATTTTAAGAAATTGTCATACCCACCCAAAACTATAGAGGAGTAAGAATAAGAAGAGGAGGAGGAGGAGGAAGAAAAGCCTGATGTGTGGTATTGTAATTCAATCAACACCAGGTTCCTGTACAGATTCACTTTACTCTCATGTGAAACTAAGAGAAAGAGGAAAAGGAAAAAAATTCTCTGTTGGATTTTTAGAACATATATTGACCAAAAATGTTGTATAAGTACTGGATACTACTTCAAACTGAGTTTAAAATCTTTACAGTGAATTTTTTTTGTAAGTAACAGTGTTCTAGGAAAGTGGTATTGATAACATATATTTTAATGTATGGATAAATTTATGTCCACAACTTGATTTCAGTATATGTTGACTGTCTTTAATAATTACATTTGTGGTCAAAATTTGTGTGAAAATATTTCCAAATAATGTATCATAGTTATTTTACCTACCACTCAGATATTATTTTAATTATAAATAATGATTATTATTGGTTGTTTATTCAATTTGGAAAAGAATGGCAAAATTTATTGTATTTGATAGCGGATTCTTACAAATATACGATTTTTAATTTAGTGAAAGATAACTTTCAGTTATTGTCCATCTAGTATGATGTTGTCTGTTGGTTTGCTATAGAAGGCTTGTATCAGTTTGAGATAGAGTCCTTCCATTCCAACTTTCTGCAGGGCTTTTATGATGAGTAGGTGCTGGACTTGGCCAGAAGCTCTTCTACATTGATTAAGATTATCATTTGTTTTGTTTTGGCTCTGTTGATATGGTGTATTACATTTACTGATTTACATATTTTGAACCATCTCTGCATCCCTAGGATGAAACCCACTTCACCATGGTATAAATCTTGATGATTTGCTGAAATCTGTTTGTAGGTATCTTCACGAGGACTTTGTATCTGTGCTCATTAGGGCCATTGGCTGTAGTTCTTTTTCTTAGTTGGGGCCTTCTCCATTTTGTTATCAGGGTAATGCTTGCTTCTAGAATGAACTTGGGAGTATAGTTTCCTTTCTAGTTTCATTAATGTTTAAGAAGTAGTGATATGAGGACATCCTTAACTTCCTTGTAGAATTCAGCATTGAATCTATCAGAGCCTGGAATTTTCTTGTTGGTTTGTTTTAAATACATCTTTAATTTCATTGATTGATGTTGGTTTATTTAAAATTCCAATGTCTTCTTGATTCAGCTTTGGTAATTCATATAGATCTAGGAATCTGTCCATTTCCTCTGCATTCTCCATCCTATTAGAATTCATGTTCTCAAAGTAGGTATAGATGATCTGGATTTCTACAGGGTCACCCCTTTCATTCCTGTTTTCATGGATTTGATTATTTTCTTTCCTTTTTAACAAGCTTGGCTAAGTGTCGATTTTATGTAATCTTTCAAAGAAACAACCTTTTGATTCATTTATCCTCTGCATTGTTTTAATAGTCTCCAGTGTATTAATTCCTGTTCTAGTATTTGCAATTTACTCCCTATTACAAGTTTTGGTCTTAGGTTGCACTTCTTTATCTAGATATTTGAGAATCAATATTAAGTGGGGGTTTTTTGTGCTTTCTCAGTTTTTTTGATACAGGTATTCACTACTGTACATTTCCCTCTTATAACTGCTTTAATAGTATCCCATAAGTTCAGGTATGTTGTAGTGTCATTATCATTTTGTTTTATAAACTGTCCAATTTTTTCTTTAAGTTCATCTGTGACCCATTGGTTATTCAATAGAGTATTTAATTTTCATATGTTCATGAAGTTCTTGTGGTTTATTTTGTCATTAATTTCCAATTTTATTGCACTATGGTCTGGTAATATCCATGGGATAATTTCAATTCCTTTGTATCTGCTTTAAGCACATTTTATGAACTAGTGTGTGTTCTACTTTGGAGAATGTTCCATGTGCAAATGAGAAGAATGTATATCCTGATATTGTCAGGTGGAACACTCTGTAGACATCTGCTAAGTCCATTTGCTCAAAAGTTTGATTCAGTGTTAATATTTCATTGTTGATTTATTGTCTAGTTGATCTAACTTTCTGTGACAGTATGGTATTAGGATTCACCAGTGCAACTATATTAGTGTGTATTTAATTTTTTATGTCTGCTAATATTTGTTTATACAATTGGGTGCACTGGTATTTGTTGCATATCAATTTATGATTGTTATCTCTTCCTATTAGACTGCTTCCTTTACATGAATGTAGTGACTCTCTTTGTCTCTCTTAATAAGTCTTGGTTTGAAATTCACTTTGTCTTCAAAAAAATATTGCTACCGCTGCTTTTTGCTGTGTTCATGTCTCATGAAGTATTGTTTTCCGTTCTTTTACTTTCATTCTATGAATTTCTTTTTGAAGTGTTTCTTGTATGCAGTATATTGTTGGATCTTGCTTCTTGATCCTTTCTGCCAGTCTGTGTCTTTTGATTGATGAATTGAAATCATGAACATTGATGGTTATAACTGATGTGTATTGACTTGTCTTTGTCATGTTATTTTCCTGTTATTGACTCCACCTCTTTTTTTCCTTCTCCTGTTTAATTGTTTTCCTTGCCTGGTAGATTCTTTGGGGTTTCTTGGAGTTGTAGTCTTCGGCATCAATCTCTAGAATGTCCTTTAAAACATATTGGAGTGCTGGTTTGGTGGTCATAAACTTCCCCAGATGTTCTTTGTAATAGAAGTATCTTATTTTTCCAATAGTTTTGAAAGATAGTTTTTTGGTGTACATCAATCTGTTCTGAAGGCTGTTTTTCTTTAAAACTTGAAATACTTCATTCCAAGTTCTCCTTGCCTTGAGGGTTTGTGCTGAGAAATTAGCTGTGATTCTGGTGGAATTTCCTTATATGTGGTTTATTTATTTTCCCTAACAGCTTTTAATAGTGTATTCTTGTATTGAATTTCTGGAATCTTCACTATTAAATGCCTGGCTATAATTTTGTTTGATCATGGATAGTTGGAGTGCTATATGCCTCAAATATCTGTATGTCAGTTCTTTTTTGTACCTGGGACATTATCTGCCATGATGTCTGTGAACAGTTTTTGTTACTGTTGTTTGTTTTGAACATCATTTGCACTTCCCCTGCTTTTTCATTGACTCCAGCCTATCTTAAATGATTCTTATTTGTATCCTCTAGCAGGTGCTGCCTTGATTTCTCATAGTCTCCTGCTATGTTTAAGAAGCCTTTCTTTATGTGAGTGCTAACCACAAACTTGTCTTATATACCTGAGAGTCTGTCTTCACATTGTTCGTTCTGCTATATATACTTACAATGGAATTTTTTATTCTTCTGGATATCTGTTTGAATCAGTGTTATCTATTCTATTTCTTTCCTATTCTGAGTATTCATGGCTTCCATCATTTTATTAAGCTTCTTTTTTAAAAAAAATCTGTATCTGCTCTAGAGTCACTAAGCATTATTTTCATTATTAGTACAATCTTTGCAGTTGTCTGAGAAAATATTTCTTATTTGATTTTTTCTAGATCCTCGTCATTGGCATTGTTGTAAACACTTCACAGAGGTAAGCTGAGTGGATTGCAGATTGACCCACCTCATTACCCCCTTAGTTTTCCTTTGCTGAACTAGATATCTGGAGTTGCCTCTTGTTTCAGTTTCTTCTCATTTTCTTTCTTTCTCTTGCTTAATTTAATTCCTGGGTTAATGTTTGTAAATTACCTATAGTGAGTTACTTTATTAGTAGCATTTAGAACCCTTAGGAAATAATCACTTCTCCAAGGCGTTTTCCAGGTGTAGCTGTTTTTGGTATTTTGAGTCTGTTGCAAGATCCTACCTCTTCCTTTTGTTGCAGATGAGAAGTTGCCACCCATTTGGCCCAGATCCTGTTTCTTTGGCACTGTGCCTCAGTATTTTCTATGACCCTCACCCAATCTCAGTCTTGGGCTAACAGGAAGAACAGCTGGTTTAAACAGTTATGTCACTTTTGCCTAAAGTGGTACCATCAGCAATAACAATAGCATCAAACACAGTCTAGAAAATTACAAAATGAGATAACCATTAATTTGCGCTCTAGGCATGTGAACTAGATTTGTGATAATACAACAAAATTATTAAAGAATCCAGAAAATTGTATGCATTATATGTCTACATGTTTTAATTTTGCATTCAGGGGTCAAAATTTAAAGGGGACTAGTGAGAAAATAGAGAAGCAGCAGAAGAGGAAGAGGTTAGAAGTAGCACTGGAGGACAGAAGGGATCATTCTAACTTCGGGAAACTGGTGAAGAAGAGTAGAAGAAAAGAGAGAAGGAAGGGATAGAAGGAAGAATAGAGCAGAAAAACTACCACAAAGTGGCTAGAAACCATGTAAACATTCATAAAAAAAGACCAAACAGTGACAAAAAAAAGACAGAAAACGAAAGCCACAACACACAGCAACAATAAAAACCAACACAAGAGGGAGAAAACGAAAGTCCACTTTCAGCTTTGTCTCTGCTGTCCCTAGTAGACAACATGTGAAGACAGAGTCCAGATTTCTGTTGATTTGTTCCAGCAAGGCCAGAGTAGCTTTATGGTGGGGTAGTGGATAATCTCAATAAGTCTGCACCTTATTTCCCCTGAAATTCAGTCTTTATTCTGGCCATAGGAGCAGGATGAGACCCACTGAGCCTGCACCACTCAGCACACATACTATCATGTGCCTGAATACAGCTGGAGGTTGCTAGATGGCACTAACTGCAGGTCAGAGTTCTGAGTTCAACCAACGCCTCTCTAGGACGGCTCCAGGCTAACAGATCTCTCCTGCAGGATGAACGAGTCCTCACTACTCACCCTCAGCTAGTGCAATCCTTCACACCCACTGTTCCCCTCCACTCCTGCATCTTGCCATGGGGCTCCTCCTACACTTCCTTGTATAGAGTTTTTTTCTTTATATATAGAAAAGTCTTATGGCTTTATTATTGTACTCATCAGTCTTTACTCTATAAACATAGAAGTAAAACACATATTTACTAAAATTCCTTCAGTTCACATAAATCTTAGATGGGATGTTGTCTTACAGGTAGTTTTATTCACACAATTAAACATAGCTAGGCACATGTCCAGTGATGTAACTCAAAAATTTTTAAAAAGTAATATAAAAAAATCCATGCAAGGCACTAAAAATTTCCTTAGTCCCAACCTTTAAATAAAACACCTACAAAATGATAAAATTGTCATAAGAGGTATATCAGAGTAAAACTTCATAGAGATAAAAAAAATACTGAGAAAAATCTGAGTAACTAGAAATATGGACTTATTATTTCTTTGGAACAACAATTAGACTTCCAACTCCTTCACAAATAATTGAAATGAAAGAAACATGGAAGACAAGAAAAAAAACACATTAAAAGTCTAAGGGAACAGAATTGCCAAACCTGATTTGTAAACCTCACAAAAGTATTATATGATAATACAGATTAATTAATGTCAGCTTCAAAGGAACGAACACAGAATTTATTACCAAGTGTTACAAATATAAGGGTACTTATGAGAACCTTCATGTATGTCTCAGTGGCAGAGCATGTGATCATTTTGCATGCAAAGCCCTGGGCTCAAATCCCAGAATCAACAGCAGAAATAATATAGAATAATTAGTGTTTCTCAAAGAAAAAGCATTAACTCTAGATGGTAGATTATCGATATGCAGAAAAGAATGAATAAGGACCTTGACAAGGACTAATGTGTGGGAGAATCTGAGTTAGCTATACAGAAAAAGGAAACATATATTAAGAGTGGAATCATGAAAATAATTGTGCTTAATTTACACAATGCTTCAAAGTGAGATAAAAAAACCTCATAAATTCTACTAAAATGAGCATAAAGGAATTAAGTAATATTAGAATATCCTTGGCCAAAAGAACATTGTGTAGTCTGCCAATTAATGTTAAAAAATAGGTGAACATGTACACAGTAATCCCCCAAGAAAGAATAATATAAAATAATCAATTATACTAATGAATAAGACAGGAAGAAAAATATTGAGCAAGCCAAATAAATGATCCTATACCATAATTTCCCCCAAAATAATGCTGAATCTGATTTTAATTTTGGTTCCAAATGAGTAGGGTTTATTTTCACAGGATGTCTTTTTTCATTTATAACAACCTATGCTTTTTTCACTTATTCATGTATAAATATCCACATTTAATCATGAACACAAATTTACATTTATTCAAATACAGTCATATCTTCTGTAACTCCCCAAACCCTGAGTTCCCGCCTGAACCTCCTGTGACTCTATCTCCTGTGCAGCCATTGGCCCCAGTCTTTCATGTCCAGGAATGGAGCTCTTCTGAAACCAGCCCTTGTCCCTGTAGCCTGCTCTTTGTGCACTGGTAAGGCAGATGACAGTGATTTTTTTTTCCTCTATGCATTGTTCACTCAAGTCAGGACATTTTCAGGGTGGGTTCCACAAAATTTCACTAAATCAAGTGTTAGTTGATTACACTCAGAAGAATTACACCCAGAAGACTTATGAGACAGAGAGTGCCAACAAAAATGATGACAATTAATAATAATGGTCCACAAAAGTGACGAAAAATAGCAGGCACAAAATTCAGGAAATGTTTATTTTCACATGGGTGCCATAGTTTGCCTGCTATGACATACAGCCTGTTGAGTTATGAAGATTCGTATTAGACACAACCACATGCAGGCATTAGCCAGTGTGCCATTATTCGTGTGTGGTGTTTGTACCTCGACTGGTCATTCAGCAATACACCTGGAGTTTGTCTGTTTACATAGGCATTTGCCTTCCATTTAAAGGTTCCTGCTTGGATATTTCCAAATAATTAATTACGATTTATATTATTATTTATCTTAAGTATTAATGTCAATGTTATTTATATATATTTAATTATATATTAATCTTGTTTCATATTTCAGTATGTCTATTACTTGCTTCAATAAGCATGCTAAATGCTTCCCTCTGGCTGATGATCTTAGCTAGGGCTCCTTTCAGATGTATGGATTATATTATGAGCATCATGAAAAATGATACTAAAGCTTATTTCCCAGTTAGGTCTTATTTTGGGGAAATATAGTGTTAACCAGCAAATTGAAAAATACTTATTAGAAATCATATTAAGTATAAATTGATAAGTGCTCAATTTAAAAGAAAAAATTGACAATTGAATTGAAAACTCTAACCAGTTATCATAAAAAATATCTGTACAATGAAAGTACATTGAATATTCAGAAATAGAATGGTGAACCAAAATCTTTCCTGTATGATAGCCCAATGACTCACTAGGTGAATATGGTGCTTTATCTACTCTATATTTAGTGCTTTCTTCCCCATAAAATATAAACATTTATCTCAGCACAGGTTCTGCAGTGTGGATGATGGTTCTTCAGCAGATTTAGTGGTTTGTTGGCTGTGCTGGTTGGCAAGTTGGTTTTGCTTTCTTCAAAGTTGCAGATTGAATTTCCATCTGTCCATGTTGTGTCCTGGCTTAACAAGAAGCATTTCACAAGGCAGGACATTCACAAGGAGGTTAGACAGGTTTCTACAATCAAACAAAACTGTCTGAACACCTTTAACACCACTCCTTAAATTACACCCAGTTAGTATACAGTGGAGGACTCGAATTGCTTTTCTAAGGTGTTGGATATAGAGCACAAAAGAGTGCTCTCAGTGTGAAGGTAAATCAAGTGGAACATTTCTGTAAGCCAACGCAATTCTCAGATAGAAATTGTTAAAACTCGGATTTTTATGTGAAGCGTGCCTTCTCCACACAGAGCCAAAATAAATTTCCTTTTTCCATTTCCTTCATTTCATTTGTCCCCAGCCTTTCCTGTAACGTAGCCCTGGATCTTGTTTCCCCAGCTCAGTAACACTAGGTGGTTACCCACGATATAGTCAACTCGGAGAAAATCCTGAAATAGTGTGCAATCTAATGTTACAAATTTTAAGTGGATAAACACTGCAATGGAATGACAAACAGACAATAGGAATTGAAACCAATATTGCTTACATTCTCAAGTAACTATTCCTGGAGAAGTTAATGTATAATTGTCACTAGTGTGTGGATACAAAGTCCAATAGACATTGGTGTTTTTTTTTTTCTGTAAATTATTTTGCTGAAATTCAAAAAATTTTGAGAGTTGCTGAATGAGCCATGGTGTGGAGTATCACAGCATACATGATAAAGGTCTGGTACTGTGAACAGATATGCTGTACATTTACAATGCTTTCTAATCCTGACTCTTCTTGGCTATAGAAAGCCATCAGATCAATCTTGTGTTTCAGTTGACCAAAAGGGACAAGGTGCGTAAGACTGATGGATTTATCAAGATTTGTGATTTCAGGGTAAAAGTAAGGCCCATCTCAGAGAAATGGAATGAATGGTCACTTAATTTGTGACCTACGATAAACATAAGGCCTCTGATTTGATAACTCATAGGAAATACTATGCTGAATGATACTGATATAAGAATAAGGATGATATGTTCTTATCAACAAATCTAGAAAAGAGACGAAGCACATTAGTAATTAGAACACAAGTATGAAGTTAGTGTTCTAGGCTCACAAGGAGAAAGTGAGCTTTGATGGTGCTTATGAAGTGCTTTACTGGAAAACACAGATTTCAGGATTATTTGGAAATATGATTGGGAATTTGTACAGTATGCACACTTAATAACTATATGTCTGGCAAAGAGAATATTAAAAACAGAAACGGAGTGAGTTATTAGAAGGTTCTACTACCAAGAGGCAAAGCAGCCAGAACAGAAAAGTACAACTGCCAATTTGAAGTACACTAAATGTGTAAATATTTTAGATTCTTCTGTAGGGTTTTTTCTTAGTATTCTGCTTGCCTGTTGTGTTGCTGTTAACTGATATTTTGACCAAAATAGTTAATCCTACAATAAACTAGAACTTAGGTATAAAAATAACTCTTTTAAATTTTCTCTATATTTTGTAAAATATTATAAAATGTTTATTTTTATGTATTTAAAACACATATTCAATGCGATTTCATTGCAAAATTTAATTAACATAAAGTTTAGAGCATACATTGAAAAACAACATATGGAAAACTAAAATTTCTATTTGCAAAAATTTGTAACTGGAAAAATCTTAAAAGGAAGAATATGCAATATATATATATATATAGTATAGTTAAATCATTTATTTTTATTAATATTGTGCTTTTATAGTCACTATAATAAAACAAAAGCTTCAGGAAAATATGCATGTTATGAGTATTTTCTAGGCATATAATTATATAATTTAACATGCATGTTTATACGTTTAAAAAGTTATTTTAATTTTGAAAGATTGAGATTTAAAATTTATTTGTGACTGCATATTTTCAGAAGTAATAAAAATTATTATTTTAATGTGCTTCTAGCTATAAGTTTTGTAATTTTTATATACCTATTTACCTCATATACATTAATAAGGAAAGGAAGAAGATATAAATTATGAATATCATTTAGATTAGATTTATCAATTAAAATATAATAGCTTTAATATAGGAGATAAAGAATATTACCTTGATGTTAACACAGAGTATTATTGATTGAGAATCTTAATATTGGTAAGATTTTTATGAAATTCTTTTTCACTATAAAGACATTTCTATAACATCCAATGAGTCAGATACTAGGTTAAGTTTACCTTTTAAATACACCTGTCTAAGTCCCATGAAAAATGGATTATTTTCTGTTGCTATGAAAAAGGTGCTCTCCAACCTTAGACATAGACTGGTCTAGATGGAGGGGAACATTAGAAGATACTCTTTTGTTTTCTCCATTTTTCAGCCAGGCTTTGCTCTGGACAGACTATTTTAAAGTGCTAAGAATCCCAACTCAGCACTGCCAAAAGATGTGTTCATTATGTAAACAACTTCAGAAAATGCTTGGAAATGACTATTTCCACCAACCTTTAAAAAAATTGTTCATCCATGAAAAATTCATGTGCAGGGTTCTGTTGTGTTTTGGTTAGAGTTGTCCGCACACACATACTGATACTGAGCAACATGCCGGTCCTCGAAAGAAACTGAGAATCTCTAATAAATACCAATGTAAATTAATAGCTATCAGGTTTTTGTTTTCATTAGTAATTGTTTAGGTTATATAATGATTATATTTCTTGTTGGTAGTTGGTAAATGTATATGACACACAAAAAAACCTGTAAAATATTTATGCTTTGCAGTAAAGAGCAAGATTTGCTTATACTAATGTATGGTTAGCCTTGCCTAAGGACAAATTTCTCCAATTAGTCAATTTTGTTTTTTAACAGAGGTCAAAAGATTCAGGCAAATGGAACTTGGTTCTAGAAGACACTGTATTTTAAAATGTATTCTCTTCAAATAACAAAAATCAACATGCAAGAAATGATTTATTTTATCAGTAATAAGGAAATAATCTCAACACAACTCTAAGTACTCCAGGTATGATAGTGAAGTTTTATTGCCTTAATGACAGAAGTGTATACATGTAATAGGCAGCAAAACATAACAAAAAGAAAAGAAAAAATCTTACACTCAACCACAATATTGTATTACAATATTTTGATAAAATATGTATCACAGTACTTTGATATTGTGAGGAATGATGTAGCCAATATTGATTGAACTGTATGTGCCCGGGGTAGTATTTGTGTGCTGATTCATTAACAGGAGAAAGTTTGATGCTGCATGAGTCTATGGAAAGAACACTCACTATATACTAAATGTATTTAAGTACTTCGAAACATTATTTATAGTTCAAACCAGTTCACTCTACTAGTGCGTACATAAGACTGACACACCTTTTTTCAGCTATGTTGTTCTAATGTTTTAAAATTAAAATGTTCTCAAAATTCTCATGGGGTCATAAGTGAAACTTTTGAAAGGTGATTTCACTGAGAGGCCTTACCGACGGGTTGTGCTATGGTTGAGATCACTATTCGTATGTTTGGGAGGCAATGAAAAATTAGAAGGATCCAATTGTCAGATGTAGGTCATGGAAGTATGGGCAAGTGTATCCTGCCCCTGGCTCTTTCCTCTCCAGCTTTTTCCTCTTTCTGTCTGGTTCCGAATTACCATGAGGCGAGTAGCTCTTCTCCATCTTGATGTTTCTACCGGGGACATGGGTCTAAAAGCAATGGATCCACTGGACTGAACCTCTGAAACCATAAGCCAAAATGAAGCATTCTTCCTCCAAGGTGTTTTCTCCAGTCTTCATCACAGCAGTGGAACACATAATCACACTGGCTACACTGGCCTGAACCCTTTGACTGAAGTGATTTCCCAAGCCTTAGCCTCCCAAGGAACTGGAGACTGGTGGGCAGCTCTGTAACCAACTCAAATGCACTTTTAATAAAATATGTATTACTTTTTTCTAGTTAAAATCTTATTGTCCTTTAAAATTCTGCTAATATATTGTTTAAAATTGAGAATCATATTAATGCTAAATATCAGCTTAATGGTAGATATTACAGATGACACAAAATAGAATCCTTAATGAAAAGTGAGTGTTAAAGTGGAATTTCACTAAATTAAAAGAGTAGTTTGTTAATTTATTTTAATATTACCCAATTTACATTTTAATGTTTTGTTATCATAACTAATATTTTAGTAATTTTAGTTATGTTTTCAATAAATATGAATACATATATACTTAATAGTTTAAAAATGCGAACATAAACTACTAAGCTGTTCAATTATTATTTTAGAGTAAATATGGCCATAGTACTAAAAAGTAAATAAAGGAAAATATGATTTATTCATGCCAAGCATTCATCCGTGGGAGACCAGATAGGAAGACGGAGACCTAACTGGCCTCCTCTGTGAACCTTAAGGAGAAAGGCGGTGTGAGTGTGTGTTGACATGCTGCAGGGAAAAAGTTTAAAACTGAGATCCTGTTATTTACCTGAACATTTGCCACGAATAGCAGGAAGCAGATGAAACATGCACGTGTACTCTAATTGCTGGCACCATTGTTTGAGGAATAAAGGAAGTGTGTTTCAGTCACTAGGGACTTTGTCAAAGAGCCCCTACAGTTCCACTTTTTTTTTTTTTTTGGTACCAGGGATTGAACTCACTACCTTGTGCCTGCCAGGCAGGCATTTGTGCCACTGAGCTAAATTCCCAGCCCTACATTTTCATTTCTTATCCCCATGGTCCTGCAGCCAGGAATAAGCTCATAGAATGGTTCCAACATTCATTCATTTGATAAACGTGCTCACTTTTTAAGTCTGAATCTGGCTTGTAATACCTATTTATTAAAATTAAAATTAACTGCAAAATTTATGGTGATGACAAAAAATTAGATGGCCATAGTGCAGATAAAGTAATTTTTAAATTATCTTACCTAAAGGAAGGACCATGGTTTGAACATTTGTCCCTTGATGAATATTGAAGTAGAACTGAACTATAGGATGAGTAGGACATAAGTGTTCACCTTTACGGGAAGAACCGATGCACGAGAAAAGGGTTGTATCTGTCATCAGTTAATACAGCAAAAACAACCTCTCCAGATGCCGAGTCATGATGTGGAATCTCTCAGACTCCAGAAACATGACAAAATATTTTTTAATTATAGATTACTCAGTCTCTGGTATTTTGTTATAACAGCATAAACAGACTGAGAAAATTTTTCATAAGTGCCTTCACTAGACCAAATATTTAGAGCTAATAGCAACAAAATACTTCATATCTTCCAGGAACAATTCTTAGAAGTTTGCATATATTGAAGTATTCCATCCTCAAGACAACTTCTGAAGTGTATGCTAATATTATCTGCAATTTAACACTTGAATATCTAAGGCACTGAGAATTTGAGCATCTAATTTGAAGCCACTGCTAGAAGAAGCCATTCCTCAATTCCAGGTATCCTTAGTGGGAACCCATGTCCATGCAATCAGTGAAATATAAGAAACATATTTTTTTAGTTCAAACAACAACAACAAAATATACAAATTAAAGAACACTCCAATTAACAAATCTTATTGATAAAAGATAAATGTTCAATATTTCCAGTGGCAGTTCTGCCATTTTGCACAAATTATAATTGCTTAACATTGTTAAATTTCGGTATCTCTAGAAGTCATAATAAGCTGGATTTGATCTTCATATTAAGAACCTGAAGACTGTAAAATATTGAAGAAATGAAATGAAATAAGCATCTGTGCGTTTGCGTGTGTGTGTGTACAACAGAAATGTTAGTAATATGTAGGTCAGTCTGATTCTGGATATCGCAGACCTTGAGGTGCCCTTCAGCGTTTCCTTTTACTTAAAGAAAATCATAAACATGCTTTGGAAGCTGCAGCACTGGAGTAAGCTGTGCCATCTGTGTGGAGTAAACATCTTCAGTCAGTGCCAAGAACATTCCTGCTTACATTTGTCCAAATATTAATGACATCAAACTGTGACATGTCGTTGTGGGGACCGATTTCATAGAATTTTCTATTTCAACACATATCATGATAAAGGTGTATTTTAACCATCTTTTGATATTTCCTGGCACATAACATTAAATAGTTCAATGAAGCATAACTATTTTCGCATTCTGCTGATGTAGAAAACTCCAAAACTCTTAATAAGCAGGATACATGACATGTAACAACTAATTAGGCAGAAAGAACATGTCAGATTTCAAGTGACATTACCTGAAGTCTACAATATTTGTGAAAATGATATTAGAGCACTAGTCAGTTTCCGTTTAATACCAGTACCTGCTTAGCTCATGCGTCAGCTCTAAATGTTTCCCATAATTTAAGTTTCCAAATTTTAACCAACAGTTATTATCATAAAATTTTCTCTAATTTTGCAATGTGCTTTTAGGGTAGAACATACTTATAAATATTGTCCACATTCTTACATCTAACTCATTCTCGGCAGGCTAAACATACAGAAATAGGTTTTTTCTCAAAAGCTGCCTCATATATTAACATGAATAATGTTTATAATGAAAATAATAACATTATTATTTTATTTTTATGAAACTGCTGAGTCATTACAATACCCTAGTTGTTATATTATAGAAGCATTTCTTCTGTGCAGATTACAGTTTTTAGAGAAATTATTACCAGAAGGAAAAATATGCTTAAAGGCTCAATAGATAGCTCTTAAATGAGTGACATTAAAATGCTTGAGTCTTTTAGTTCAGCTTAAAAATATTATTCTAATCTCAACCTTTAAACTATTACTAAAACATTGGTGGCTGGTGTTTCACCAATGGCCACACAATTACTATTGAACATAGTATTTTTAAGAATTATACTTCTATATGCTTCAATTTAGAGAAAGGCTAGTAATTCACTAGGTAAGGTTTTTTTTTCATTTCTAGTAATAAATAGCAAGTGAGAAAAATATATGTTTATATTTGTATGATACCATCAGTTGTTAACAGCTACACATAAAAATAATGATAATATTATTAATAATAAACATCATTAATTCATAATGATGAACATTTGAACAAAAACCTGGGCCTATAAACATATGAAAATCATGCTTATACAATGTAATTTTCCACAAGAAAAATAGAAGCTTCATATATATTTTTAAATTATATTCTCAAAGGTTTATAGATAAGTTAGTAACCATGTACAGTATTAAATCCAAAAAGATACCATTTTACATGAATGTCAAATGATTCCATGGAACAATGAATTCCTTCCTCTTTCACAGGTCATTCCTCCACCAGATAATTAAATGTCCATTAGCAGTTTTAGTCTTTTATTTTTAAAA
This sequence comes from Dolichotis patagonum, assembly GCA_004027295.1. Lineage (NCBI taxonomy): Eukaryota > Metazoa > Chordata > Mammalia > Rodentia > Caviidae > Dolichotis > Dolichotis patagonum. Next base: position 45,438 of record PVJX010002810.1, on the reverse strand, counting down.
AGGTATCTAGTCACAATACTAAAACATCTGTCCACTTCTCTCCTTTAGCAATCTTTGTATATCTCACCTTCTTTTCAAAGTCAAATCTTTTACACAAGTTTCCTTCACTTTGCCATGAACTCCTCTTTCCTTCCCCTGCCCAGTTCAATGCACTTTCCACCCCTATAGTTCAACAGACCAACTCTTACATTGATTTAAACTTATCTTAAATTAGTATCTCCACATCATTAGGTACACATTATTTTTCAATCTTTCAATATTTATCAACTATGCCTTCTCCCAAATTTGCAAAATGCTTCAGCCCTTTTATACTTAAACATGATTTGCCTATAAGGATACTGCAATGTATTTCTTCCCTATGCTGCGTAGCTACTAAATATAGTGACTTAACATAGGACTTTGGGTGCTTATTTTCTGACAGTATCTGTAGATCAGGAGTCCAGGTAAGACCAGATCATATCTTCTGATGAAAATTCAAAGGGCTGAAATCAGTCAAGGTGTCATGGAGACTGTGCCATCACCTGCCATGCAGAAATCTATTGAAATTTGCAATGAATGTCATAGCAGTTGACACAATACATTTTTTTTTCTGGTACCAAGAATTGAACTCAGTACTTTGTGTTTGCTGTTGAGCTGTAGCCCTGGATAGACAAAATACTTTTCTTTATGGTTGAAACACTTATATATGTATGGCAGCTTCTCTCCAAAAGCAATTTGTTACACATCCGCCTGCTTCTCTGAGAACAATTTTTTTTTCAAAAAAATTCACCTATCTCAGGCTGAAGGTGCTCAAGATAGTCTAAATTTTGACTAGAGAAAGTAAACTGATTTTGAGCAGCCAGCTGAAATCACCTTTAGTAATAAGATATTCTAGACAAGGGAATCTCATCTATTTAGTCTGTCATATTATATAACTGTAGGAGTCACACCAGGGCAGAGATCCTGAGCGGTAACTTGGATTATGCTCACACATGTAGAGGTCTCTTCTTTATTTAAGCACTCCTCCAATGCTTTCTCATTTTTCTTTAAAAGTTATCTCCTACTCATTTGATCTTCGAGCTTCTGATGCAGACCTAGGGCAGTGATGGTGAACCTTTTAAGCTTTCAATGATGCAAACAGCTCCCTGCAAAATGTGTGCCATAGATTCGCCACCACCGACCTAGTGCCTGTTTCACTCTCATTTGATACGCAGTGTCTTGCTACTCTTATACATGCCTCTTGAAGTTTTCACCACTAATCCATAAAATACACGTTAATTAATATCAGTAAACTAACTTGATTACTGATTTCGACCCTCATACTCATAAAGATGAGGCATCAAATGTGTGCAAAACCAGGTTTTGGTTTTTTCCTTCCCTCTTATTGTGAGTGTTTACTTTTCTCATAATATTAGTAGATCATAGAATGTCTACTGAATTTTATAAATCAGATATTAGGGATCATAACTGAGTTCATTCTGCCTTTCTTTTTTATAAAACAGATCTAAATGTTCTATTGGTATCACACTTTTAAGTATTTGATAATTGTCCAATTGTTTCATGTCTATAAACAATCTCTACTTCAAGTTGACATTTCCTAACAATTAAAATTATTTTTATGATGGATAGTAACATTTACCCTTGCCTCTTAATGTCTGTAACACTTTTTCCAGCAATAAAAATATAACTATATTTTTTATTTTAAAGAGAACTCTACTATTTTATGTTTAAACTTCTTTTTACTGTTCAATGTATCTGAGTAGAAATTGAAATATTTAACTTGGTTTCTATTGCTAATGGTTGAAATGGTTTTGTTTCTTACTGTTGTATTTATGTGTATTTATCTGTTAAATTTGGAAGATATTTGATCAAGTTGTTTGAGTGCAATCTCTGACCAGTCTTTGACTGATGGATACTATATAGCAATACAAGAGCGATAAGAAAGAGGCCAACAAAAAAGTGTAAATAAGTAGAATCATTACTACCTGCAATTTCTGAGAGACAGACTTCATGAAATCAGTTGAAACAAGTTTTTTTTGAAAATGTTACTATATATGGAAAATATACTCTCATAGATTTAGGTATTTGTTATGATGGCATCTCCTTTCCAGAACAAAAATGTGACTTTGCCAACATGGTTGACATCTGAAGTTATTCCAGATTCTGAGTAAACCAATACGAAAAAATTAAAAGAAGCTTTTTTAAAATACAAAAAACATAGTTCAGAGTCAGGCAAGAAGATTAGAAGAACTGACAAAAAAATTGGAAGATTAGAGAGACAGAGACAGAGACAGAAATTGAGAGAGATTGAAGAAGTTATGCTTGGTTTATATAATAGTGAATATTTCTAAATCCAAAGAATACATATTTCTTAATTTTCCTTTGGCTTCCAGAAGCACTGCATGCCTGCTTATAACGGGATTGTTGGATTTCTCACTTCTAGAACTAAATCATATTACATTCGGCCTCAAACTCTGTAGCAATTTTTTTAGTAATATTAGATAACTAATTAATGTCTTTGAGGTTTGCAAATATGTTGCCATTATAAAACCGCCTAAATATACAGAGGTTCATTTACAGATGAGCACAGAGCACAGGTTGGAAGAATTTTGAACAGCACAAACAGAAAGCACTATATTACCTATTCCACATTGCTTCAAATTCAAGTATTAAGGACTACTAGTGAAAACTAAGATGTGAGAATGATGGTGAGAAATGTACATGTATTAGAGAATAATAAAATCAGCCTGAGCAGACCATGGGTAAAAATACGATTGTTAAAGTAGCCAATGACGAAGGCCCTGAAAAAAGCAAAATATATATTATCAGAAGACGGAAATCTTTGTTATTTAATGATTTAAAAATCTAGGTGAAACATAATCTATAATTATATGGAAAGTAGAAATTGTAAGAGATGAATCTGCGTATTAGTTGCAGAGGTGGAAAACAAGGTAAACATAGTGCAAGTTATATTAAGTTGTAATGAAATTATGCCCCATTTAAAGATGAAAATTAGCATAAAGAATAAAAGAGAAAGATCCAAATATATGTTATCTCAAAGAGATGTATTTGACAATCAGTGACATAATATATAGAAATAAATTTATAAAACTATTGAATAATAAGACAAGCAGAGTGGTTAAAATCATACTAGAAAAAATAAAATTTAAGAAAAATATTACCACTAAGAATATGAACAATTTTGCAATAAAACTGTTAATATATAAATATATATGTAAATAAATTACGTAAGTTTACAATCCAACATTCCAAAAATTTAATGAAATGAAGTGAATAAATTCAAAAGAGAGAGAATTCAACAAAAATACTTAGAAATTTCAATACCCATAGTCAAGTGTTAATAGGACAACATAGGATAAAATCAGCATGCAAAAGAAGTCTTAAGCCACCCTTTCAACCAGTTTGTATTCAAAATTCTAGAACCCTCTATCACTGCACAAAGAATAAACATTCTCTTTAAGTACATACACATATCTGACAAGCTCCTTGATACTCTATAAGCTAAGCTATGCATCTAATGTGATCCAACAGCAATCATAAAACATTAATTCTTTGACTACAATACAATAAAGTAGAAACAAATTTTACTAGAATACAAGTTTTTGAAAAGTAAGCACTAGTTTTTAAGCTAGTTATGTGCAATAGCCATCTTTTCATGACTATAACAAAGCATTAAGGATAAGTAACTTATAAAAGAAAAAGTTTAGTCTCATTTCACAGTTTTGGAAGTCCTCATTTAAGATCAGATCCACAGCTTAGGGCATCTGTTAAATTTATTGGTTGGCAGTAATGGAGCAAATGGCTCACTTCAAGACCAATAAGCAAAAATATAAGAGGCCGAAGTCCCGCAATCTCTTCACGCCTATGCTTCCTTGACCTGAGAATACATCACTAGCTACCCAACCTCTAGAAAAGTCCACAGCCTCACAGTGGCTCTAGCCCTTGAGAAACACACCTGTAACATGTGGAGCTTTGGAGAGACATTCATGCAAATTAGACACCATGCATTGAATAGAAAATAAAAAGATACATTGAAAATATCAAATTGAGTATGTAATATCACAATGACATGAATATGAAAATTTTTGTGATAGTTTCATGCAATATAATAGGGAAACACATTCTTCAATGGCTCAGGAAATTGGTTTAATGTATACAAACTTTGTTTCATGCATGAAATTACCATATCATGAAGCGCCTTCATTATATGTATATTGGACATATATAAAACATAAATTGATTTCATGTTTAAACTTCTTCCATATACCTCATTGAAGTATCTCATTCCTGGAAAAAATTGAAAATGCTTCTTGTCTGATATATTTCACATAAAGAAGACTCAACCTCACAACCTATTATTTTCTCACTTTAGATTTTTAAAAATTTTATGCTTCTTTCTCATAGTTCACTTACTTTAAATCACTAATTATTTTGTTACTTGTTCACATTTGATCGAGTATATAGCCTTCATGTACCAATATGTATTTACTGTTTTATTACAAACATTCTGTCCCATCAAATTCTGTCTCATGGAGATACACTATAATGGAAGGTAAATGGATAGAACCAGAGGAAAACAAATCCTTATTTAAATTAACAATATCATATTAAGTTTATATTTAAATTTAATAGGTTCAAAGAAATGCCAAGTAATTAGAAATGGTGCTTTTTAATAAGGCAATTGTTTGTTCATGTTATTGCAGAAATCAAGTTTGCCCAGCTTGGTTTTCCATCTTTCATATTTTTGCCCTAATATAATGGTTTTCAAGGATAGAGTCCCACAATTTTCTTAATTACAGTGTTGCCATTTATGGAATAGCCAACTGGGAGTGTAAGCCAGCCATTGTGAGGACCTGTCATAGTTAGTGTGCTTGCATTAGCAAAAGGCTGTGGTTGCCTAATACTTGGTAAAGTTAATTTTCTACTAACTACTTCACTTTTTTTTGACAGATGTGCATATTTAAATTACTAGTTTACTAAAGAAATAATTTCAGCCTTCTTTTAGAGAAGACTCATAATTTGTGATCCAACAATAGGCCTTCCTTTTTAGGAACAGTCTTGAATAATTTTTTAAAATGCATGTGACTTTCATTTCTGTGTATTTGAATGCAGAAGGGGAAGTTGACAGCTGGACAAGTTGTCACAGATGTTCTAAAATAAACCTTTGTTCTTGAAAGTTGTGATGAGTTTATTAGATAGGAGTTAAAAACAACACAAACAAAATAGTATATCAAAACACCCATTTTCCTTCCTGGTAATAAACATTCATTGCATTCTTTGTATATGGTAAAGGTTCTTTGGTTGCAAAATCAATCATTTCTATAATAAAATGTTTATCTCCTGAAAGGTAGAATAGTGATTCCTATATCCTTACTCTTTGAGTGTTATTTTTCAAATCATCTTATATCACTACTAGTATACTATTTCTTAAAAATTACTATAATTAGGGATCCCATAAAATATGAATTTATGTAGAATTTCGAGAGAACAGCTACATATTGGCATTTCAGTTCTTCAAATGCTTGTGCAGACTTATCTCTGAAGTATGACTCCTATAGCATACGAGGTTGACCATTTACTGATTTAATGTCTCGCTGGTTTAAATGATGTCTCCTTAAGAGGTGAAATTATCCCTGCTCACAAAATGTGAAGAATCTGGGTTTATACTTTACTTGATTGCTAATAAACAAGCTGGTCACATTTTAAAGGTACAGGTAAAAGACAGGAGAATTCACAATCGACCGATAACTTCATTATTTATGGAACTTCAAGCTACATGAGTTTTCATTTGACTTAGTATTCCTTAGACTACTTATGAGGATTACATAGGTAGACAGATTGAGTACTATGGATGCAATGATTTTGTGCCCTATTTGAGAAATTTCCAGTTTAGAAAACTACAGTTTTTTTATAATGATTATACACTACACTCTCCTGATTTTTGGGTCAAAAAGGAGACACTGTCTTTGTTATGCATGAAACAAACTAACTTTCTCTGTGCCATAGGGAGACACTATCCTTAAATTTCAAGAATATTTGTACAGGAAACAACTGCATACGTTTCACAACTCAGTGAAGAGCCACACCTTCACAACATTCTGAGATTTTTATACAAACATCCTTGATATGATAAAAGAGCAAAGTTATAGTGAACCTGATAAGGAAGAGGTACAGAAATGAAAGCAAACTTTTGAGAATTATATCCCAATATTGCCAACTGTGTCTTCAGTTTAATTACATGAGTGAATGAAAAACACTATTGTTGGTTATATTTAATGACATTTATGAAAGCTTATTCAAATATTTATCTGTAGAGTTTGCTCCTAGAATTCCCATATAAATGCTGTTTAAAGAAAAAGAAGTTGGCACTTTGTATGTCTGAATGTCTGTCGTATCTCCAATAATTTTTGGCACGTTACAAGAAAGATTTCCGTGATTAATAGTATTTTATCTCCACGAATAATATAAATGTGGCCTTTAAATTCATTCTGATTCAATTAGATATAGTTGTGAAATCAATATTTTATCATATGTGAAAATTATATACAAAGCACATTTCCAATGAATAGCTGAGTAATATGTATTTGAATATGAGTAAAATTATCAAAGTTGCTAATTGTAAACTATAAAAAATTGTTAATGATAAAAGTACTATATTTCATTTGGTAATCTATGCTCACACATATACTAGCATGAATGTACGTATGTGGTATAATATCTTCCAGTTGAGGTTAAAGCATTGCACAAGGTCGTCTGGCTTCACTGGCTCTGGTAAGACCTGAGCTGCTTGAGTTGACTTAAAACTTGTGATACTTCTTCTGGGCTTCCAGGGCCAGTTCTTGCATCTTATATGACATAGAAAATATTTGACTGGAATAAATGCACCATCAAACTTATCAATTTTAGTCACATCTTCAGTGTGATCTCAGAATCAGGCCTGTACTTTCCATCAGCTGTGCCATATAACGACCATCTCTGTAAATCTCAGCTATAGTTTCTACCTGTGACTAGGGAGAAACTGGAAAATTTTGAGTCTTTTGAGTTTTTTTCCTAACATAGATGTACCTGAAACAGAGAAGTATAATTTGTATTCTTTTAGCTGATAAATTACCCATCTTAAGCTATCTCATATATGAAATTTTTCTGTAGAACCCTGTGCACTGCTGTCTGTGAGTCTTAAAAAGAGGAGATGGAGCATAATGTTTTCTTTTTCTTTGACATTCAGATTTTTTCATTTCCTTTTTATTACCTCACTCTAAGCCATTAAGCACAGAGAATGTGATCATGGATATCTCCCCTTTGTCTATTCTATTCTCTCAGTCCTCGGGAAGAAAGTCTTTAATTTCACATTAATCAGTCAGTTTTTCTTTTCCTGCTCCTCTTCCTCCGTTTTCATGCATGGTAGTTTATGTTAAACTCTTTGCACAGAACTTCAAGCTTTGCTTTTGGTGTGCAATCAAGTCTAAAATGACCCTTGATGCTCTGGGAACTCAGTGAAATCAATTTGGAGACTTAAAATATTTAGAAACTCACTGTTATATCTTTGGTTTGAGGAAATAATACCATTAATTGGACAGTGCTGAATGAAATTTCCATCTATTCCAAAGACATTTAAAAGTTGTTCAGATTACATTAGTGAAATTTAAGTTTTATACACACATGTAATTTTATACTTCATGATGCTAATTTCATTTATAAGTATGTGTTTGCATTTCATCATAAAGTTGCATTACCCAAGAAAATACAAAGACAAGCAAGGAATTGATTCATCTTGCCAAATTATAGAGTTGAAACTTTTAAATATTATCTTGGACTTACTTAAAAACTTACAAATAGTTGTGCACAATAGATAGTTACTAAAATTTTATGGAATATTTTTGTTTCACAATATGTCATTGATATAATTCATCATAATATCAAAAATATATTTCCTATTCTGAAAACACTGTTATTAAAATTTTGTTCTTAACTCATTAAGAAAGCTATTATAGCAAATTAACACAATGTGTTTTAATATATCCTTTTAAAATCATAATCCAAGTCACTAGGTGATTCACTGGAAATGATGAACATTGAGGGCATTAGTTTATCATTCTTGCACTTAAAATACAGCCAAATAAGGGCAAATAACAATTTACTGGTTACAGCACCATAGTTGTCTGTAGCGGATATTTAAATGGAAATACAAGATAGTTGTATAAAATAAAGAATGAACTGAAGCAACTCTTATGAAATTCATGCTCATTCCTCTGTGAGTTGAGACAAATATTCATTTATTTATTTAGGTACTGGGAATCGAACTCAGGATATCGTGCTTGCTGGGAGGCAGATGCTATGCCACAGAACTATATCCTGGTATAAACATTTTTTAATAGAAAATACATATAGCCATTTTAAAATTTTGCTATATTTAAGTAGAGATACTTGTGATAATTCAAAGTCTTACTTGATGATTTGAAATATCTTTATTCATGCTTTACTTAAAACTATCTTAGGAAACTTATATAATGTACTCATTTTTCTAATCTATCAAACATAGTTTAAACATCAAAGATGTGCTGTTAATAATGGTTTTTAATCATGTTAGAAGCTGTGATAACTGATGATCAATAGCTTTTGAGAAAATATTTAAAGCAATGAAATTGAACTGAAAGCTCAATGCCTTTCACACGTGCTGCTCAATAACATAATTTAAAATTGCTTAGCATGCAAGTTTCCCTATGAATGAATGGTTGACCCATGTTTATTTGGTTTGGAGTCCTTCTTAAAGAGTTTTCCCCCTTAATAAATTGCTAGAATAATGACATAAAACCTGGAATCATATTTCTAAACAAAATTATTGTAAAATTAATCAAAACACCAATTTGCTTGGTGAAATAGATTCATAAATGGAATTGTGTGGTGTACTTTATGCTTCCTTTTATCATTTAGATTATACATTACAGGCACACTTACATACACACACATTTGTATGTATACTTCTGGTGGTTAATTACTCTTAGGCTTGTTCATCTATTCTACACAATGGAAAGAGGTCAAAATCACAAACACATATGTAAATAAAATACCAGAAATAAAAATAATGACATTTAAAAATACAGCATTGCTTGTCCCATGGAGTTTCTTTGCATGCCAGCTCACTTAGGTATAGATCACCAAAATCAGTATCCTAATATTTCAAAAGAGGGATCCTTGGAAATTTACACAAAGTGAGTAAAAGCCAAAAAGCCCTCATGAAGGAATACAGTGTCTTAGAAATAGATGTGAACTCATAGGGACCAAAATCAAGTTTCAATTCACTAATCCCTGACCTGGTTTGAAGGTAAACACATTATTTCTCTTGATTAATTGTACTTACCTAAAATACAGAACTATTCAAATTGTTTATGAAACAATACAAGGCCTTAGGAAAATGTTTAAAATGAACAATATTTTAAGAGCAAATTAATATTTTCTGTGTGTGTGCTAGCAAGACAGCAATAAAGCCCTTCAATAACTATCAATAGAGAAATGATAAATAAATCGTGTTTGAAATACACAATTAAATAGTGTAATTTTTTTTTCAGATGTGGTATTCTTGTGTTCCATAGGCTAAAGGACTTTATAAAATTTATTACTGAGAGAAATTAAATTTAAGTAATATTTCCCAGGACTCACAATATCTTACTTGCACTTAAGAACCTCTTCTTAAAAAGTTCTTAATAGTCAGTAGTTCCTCTGTGTGATATATCTAGCCAGAACTGGCGTGTTCTCTACAAGATTTACTTTTTAACTTAATATGAATTTTCATATGTTTAACTGCAAACAAGTCAAAATGTTGTTTAAAGGGTACTGAGCAATCCTTGGTAGGTCACATGTACCATATTAACCTTCGGGAATGTGAATAACAATCTTAGACTTGAGAAAATTCATCAAATATATCCATTTCCATGTTTTCCCGATACATGACTGTGATTATAAACCTAAACATGTTTTTATTTTCATAAAGCAGAAATAGCCTAAAAACTCCAAATTTTTTCAAAAAATTTGTATAAGCATGGATACATATATAGGGATATATATATATATATATATATATATATATATATAGGGATATATATACATATATGTATATAAGCTTTTAATATTCATTCCTTCAGGAGAGACGAAGAGAAGGTAAGCAGAGTTAGAATTTTACACTATGAAATTTTCCCTGTTGTATTACTTCATTTGTTAAAATAACCTACATAGATTATGTAGCTTAACATTATAAGCTGTAATTTCAGAACTTCTTTCCTCCCTATGTGCTTGATTAAAAATGGACCGAATCCTTGTTTGTAGGAGACACAAAACTTCTGCTCACCCTGTCCTTTTCTTTAGATTTTCTCAGACTCTTTCCACACAGTGAATTCTCAGTGACCCCATTTCTTTCTCACCTCAACAACACACTGCATTTCTGGATCTGCTCCTCCCTTTCTGGATCCTCCCCCCTCATCTCATCATCATGACCTGTCAGTTGCTAATTTCAAAAAAAATCCCATTAAATTATGCAATGTATTTTCCTTAATTTAAGCCATCCGCTACAATAACTGAATTGCTGTACATTTTATATTGAAAATGACGTATACATATGTCTACCTCTCCAAGGATATTTGTATAACTGCATCAAGGTAGTTAAAAATAATCTAACTATAATGACATATATGTTAAATAAAGAAGAATCATGGCATATAATAAATCATGGGAAGCATGTGTCTGATCTTAATAAACCATGTTAAGAATCATAATGTCATTATTAAAAGCACTAAACAGAGACCGGTATACAAACAAAATGCATTTGAAGTACACAGAGCATGATTTATGGCATTCTAACATATATAAAACATATATGTAAAGCACATAACTCCATAATTTTATATTTAAATATATAATTAAGCACATATAAATATCATATACATTTATGAAAACAAATACTTTTAAATGATTCTATTATTGAATAATTGTGTTTATTTCATAAAAGTTGCAAATCTAGATTATTCAAGTTTAAAAGTATATTTAATATTTTAAAAATAAAATTAGTCACATTTGTATATTAGTTTCATTATTTTATGTTTTATTTGCAATAAGGCAGCTCTTCAAAAAACTGTCGCAGGCCACCTAAATCTGAGAAGATTTTGAAGACCATGATGAATACACTGGCAGCTCTGTTTGCATTACTACTATACTATGTTAACTGAGGAAATAAAATATGATTATTTAGTGCACAGACAAATTTGTTGCTTAGTTTTCACATCAATCTCTGGTAATGTATTCAATTACCAAAAATTTAAGAAATGCTTGTTCAATTCAATAAATAAAATTTTAATGTCAGCCACAGTTGCTTTTTGGATTAAATTTCTGTTTCACTTCATTGTTATTACCTTTTATTATTGAGGATAACATTTGATTATTCTGTATTTCTTATTTAATATAAATGGACTATTTAATAGATAATGCCTCTGAAATAGACTGGCACAAAACCATTTCCGTCTGGAATCAGATTAACTGTTATTTGGGTTCTTAAATAAGCTGTGTATGGCTCTCAATTTATACACTTTATTTGAAGTTTTATGTTAAACACTTCAGAATTCACTAAGCTTGATTTCTGGTACCGTTAATATCATTTTGTTTATGGAAAATGAGCTAATTATTTTATTTTTAGGAAATGAAGGTCAGACTACATGTACTTTTGGTAGCTCTACATATGCTATACATACACTAATTTTCTTCTATGGTTAAACAGTTCTACCTATGGCAGCAAAATCCTCTAATGAAACACCTATGGGTTTAAAAATGGAATGTTTTCTCAACTACGATTTTTCATAATGTCACAATTAAAAATATACACATACTATTATTTTAATTTCCCTAAGTATGCCTGTGTGCTGTTTTAATTCACTGTTTGCTGGACCAACGTTTTCCACATATTAGTTCTGTTTAAAATAACCACTTTGAGAAGCATTAATATACAACTTTTACAACTTGAGCTTAGAAATGTTATGCTGATGAACTAAGAGGCAGTATCAGTTGTCACTTACAGTGACCGTATATCAAGGAACTACATTAGCATTAGGTAGAACAGCAGGACCATTTGTTCAAATGCTCACCGAACATATGAGTGATTTTCTCTAACAAGTTCCCCTGGGAGATAACTTGTGTCCTTCACCGGCTGCATTCTAACTGGAAGATGACTATTTTAAACTTCTGCTAAAATGTGTGATGTTGTAAGATTGAAAAAGTATACATCAGGTGCCAAAAGGAAGCATATTGTTGGAGTACATGCTACAGAAAACATGAAAGAAGCCAATAAGGGCTGATCAGTTGGATTTATATTTTTTTCTTATATTTTATATATTATCAATACACTGATGTAAAAATTGTTAAATGTTAATCTCTGAAAGATTATGTCACACAAGGAGACATGTTTATTTTTCTAAATATCTTCCCCTATACTTGAATTTCCAAATGGGTATAAAGCCTAGACACATTTTATATATGCATTTATGCAATATGTAACACTTAGAATATTTGGTGAATTCAGTAGTGTATCCAGCAAATTAATTTCCTCTTTTCATGGAGTTTATACTTTAGTAAAGACGGAAGCCTTTGATTGATAAACATTGTGGCAAACACACCACAGACTGATTCCTAATGATTTGTGGTCTTGTAAATTCTACTGTTTGAATCTTTACAGTAGTTAGTACTTTATTTCTACACAGTAAGTAGTGAAAGAGATAATGAACCTTTTGATTCAGTTGTATGAAATTAAACTGTATGTTTTCTCACTGCAACTCAAGAGATTCTCTTTGCTGACCCTAAAGTAGCAAACTACCATTGTACTAACTAATCATAAAGAAGGGCGAAAAAAAATCAAACGTCTGGAAACTGTGGTTTACTTCAAAAACTGAGAACCTACCTCTAAAATCCTAGGACCCAGATGATACAGTTACTCTGTGCTTGAACTCTTAATTTCTATCCTTGAGGGAGCAAATGAAATTTTTAAACCACATAGCTTGTGGTAACTTGTTATATACTACTAAAATGTAGTGTTGCATAGATTTATTCACCCATGCTTAATACTAGAATACTTGTTCCGTAAGTTTGGCTATAAATTTTAGATTCAATATTTTTTGGCTCTGAAATGTCAGAATTTCCTTCAAATAATATTAAAGATGATTCCAAAGATTCTGAGAGAGAAGCAGGGGTACTGTTTATGCCCTTCAGCCATTCCTCAATGCAAACTCTGAGTATGCAAATGGGTATTTCCTTTAACAAGGTATTAGTAAGTACGGAGATGATAATACTGGAAAAGCTCTGTGCTGAGTGCTTCCTCTAAGCAGTAGATTATGGCAGAGGACAGGAAAATGGTCCCATTGACTCAATGGGATAAATGGGATGCACGTGTAAGAAAACTTGGTGGTAGTGCTTAACTCTCAAGGATAATGTGGATTTACTATCCCAAGGAACCCAGAGGAAAGAGGTTAAATACTATGAAAGTTGCTATTGCAACCCATTCAAATGTCCCTAACATGTATTGGTAGATAAATTCTAGAAGTGGTGTGCAGATATGAGAATTCACAAAGAGTGAACTTATATTTTAATAATCTGTTCTAGATATATTCTTGTTTATATTCCTGCAAGCCCTCAGTTTAAGAAAAAGTTGAGTCTATCTTGCAGTGCACCTACTAGTCCATACTAAAGAGTCTTTTCTCAAGTATTCCTACACAGTAGTTGCAACCATTACTCAATTGAAAACACTGGATGAAATAGAATTATACACTTCACTGAAAGTGATAGATAATGGCTCTGTCACAACAGTAATCTATGCGATCAGCATGTCAGCACAGCCCTATCTTCATAATGGTAGATTAATATAGATGATATAGTGGTATTATGGTGAATTTATAATTAATATGCTATAATCCCAAAGCATGCTGACTTAATAATAGTCACTTATTTTGTTCACAAATCTTCACTTTGAGTAAGAACCAGTGGTATGGCTTGTACCTAGATGCCCTTCCCTCTGCAAGCATTCTGTACTCTCAGGGCTTTCCAGAGTTGGCTGGATCTAGGGTGTGTGATATTGGAATAAATGGTGTTTGGTAATACATTAGCTCACTGATTGGCTGGTCCAGCATAATCCTGAGGTGGAAAATGGGTGTGGGTGGCACCAACCAAAGGGTTTGTAGCCTGGATGGAATGCACACAGAGAGAGAGAAAGCAGATTTAACTGCTGCTGCCAGGTGTTTACTGCCTTCTGCCTTCCAGGCCTCGAAATATTTCTCCTTATCAAAGACCCTCCATTGTGTCACCCTGCCTTAGAGCCAGCCAATTATGGACTGAAACTGAAATAAACCTTTTTCCTTTAGCTTGTGAGTGTCGAGTATTACAACTCAGCAATGAGAAAAATAATTAAGACACTCAGTATGATGCCTTTCTCTTCATCCAAATTAGGTAGGGTCACAGAGAGAGCTCAAGTGGATACAGAACAGGTAATTTGAAAGTGAGTCACTCACAAGTTGAAAGCTGGCAGTAGCTGTCAGCCAGGAGCTTATGTCTCACAGTTGCCTATTAGCCCACATCCCTCTCCATATGATCTCTGCAGTGTTTCGTGGGCTTCCTCACAGTCTAGTAGCTGGATTTCAACACATAGTGCTATAATATGTTTTAACAGGCTACCTTTGATCTGTTCTTGTGACTGTAGCAAAACACCACACACTGGGAAATTTATAAGGGAATTTTTCTTTATATTACTAGTGACTGCAAGTCTAAGATCACAGTGCCAGCAGAGTCAACCTAAAGAAGGGCACGCTACAATGAGGATAGGGACCCTTGCTTCCCCGTTGCAAAATAAAAGCCAGAAAGACAAAAGGCAAAGAGCTTGGCTAGGTCCCTGCAATCCCTTGACAAGGTCACCAATTGTACTTATGAACTCTCTTTCCTTGGGAAATAATCAATTCCTAAAGACTCTATCACCTGATGCTATTATGTACAGATTCATATTTCAAGATATTAATTCTGAACATGTCCATACGTTCAAACTTTAGCATAAAGGAAATCAACACCTTTCAAACTAAATTGAATACAAAGAACGATGAGCTCATTCTTGTTTGTTTTACCAAATCTCAGAATCTATATTAGGGATAGGAATGGCAGAATCCTAACCTTTGATTTCCTTGCAACTGTTCTTTATAATTCATTAAAAGCAATGATATTAATTTCTGCCTTTTCTACCCAAATTAAAAATGGTAGGTAAAAATGAAAAGTAACATCTTAAATTCAAATACAGAAATCAGGGTAACAACCCACAACTTAAAGCCAATAAATTTTTTTTATCATATCCTTATTTTATTACTGTCCCTGGTGCTTCTGTCCCAGAACAAATTAGACAAAAATGCTTTGAAGTACAGGTTATGTCATCTTTGGTCTAAGAATTTGAAAGATTAACATCCAACATTGAGTATGCTCCAAAGATCTGTAACTTTTATGAACCTATATGATACCACAGGTGAAAAATTCCTCATATGTCTACATAAGAAGGTCACAGTCAAAACACAGGCACATTTAGAATATTGTATAATATTATCTTAATGTTATTGGACAAGGTGTATATGAAAAATATATTAATTTTATGTTTAGATATAGGTCCTAATATAAGGCATCTCATAATGTATACATAAATATTCCAAAATCTGAAAATGTCTACACCCTGAATTACTTCTCAACCCAAACATTTCAAACAAAGGATATCAGAACTGCATTTATAAATGAACTACAAATAAATACTGGAAAACTGAGGATAATAGTATATGTTTTGTAGCTGAGATTTAGAAAAGTGTATAAATTGAAAAACACTTCCTCAACTTAATCGGTGATTGATAGCAGAAGATATTATTTACCTGGGATTAAACTGTCAGATGAACAGAAGACTAAAATATTAACATGATTCAATTCATAAATATTTACTGTTATAATATGTTAGGCTGGGGTAGTATAGATGAGATTCTTCATCTTCAATGAGCTTTTCTTGTAACTAAGAAATGAATAATTAAATAAGGTTTAGTAAATATAGTGTAGTCTACATAACATTATTTTTAAAACAATGATTTCTGAATAGTTTATAATCTTTTAATTCTTTAAAATAAATGAGAAGCAATAGAATAACCATGTCCGTTCAATATAATTATCAACATAAGTAAGACATACATTACACATTTACTTGGCTCACAAATAAAATTGCATGGCTTGCTAGCATTACGTGTTATTATAAAAACATAGGAGACTAAATCAGATTATATTCTTTATTATATGCATGCACTTTTCCTAAATTCCTAACTACAATGGAGGAGGCAAAAACTCCACAGGTTTGTGTCTCCGAGGGTGCAGAGATTAGGAGACTAAAAAGAAAGCGGAAAGATGCTCAGCAAACCCACCCCTGAGCTATGTGCTGTTTCAAGGCCTTTAGAATGAAAACTCTCTTAGGTAAAACTATGATTTAATGCTACAGAACAAAACTATTTCCTTCTGCAGGATTCTTCCAAATAGAGGTCATCAAAGTGGACTTTTTCTTCTTGATCCTGTGATTACCAGAAAAATTCAAAGTCACATTTCTAAACCCTGCTTTCAAAAACATATAAACAATATTGCTCCTCTGTAAAAATACACACAAAAAATCAGTATTTTATAAGTTGTGAATATTGAAATTAATTAAATAATGTGAGTAGCAATAATTGCTCATTTCATTAGTTTATAAACTACATATGAATGAATGTAAAAGCAACAAAAATATTAGTATATTTACAATTCATAGCAAAAGTCCTTCACTTCTTTAAGCATTTAATGTTACATATGACATTTACTTAAGATAGGATAATTCTGAAATAAATTTCAGCATATATAAAAGCAAGCTACATAATGACAAATAGTAGATTAATACATTTTTTACTTATATATTTAAATTATTTTTTAAATTTGATATTTAATCATGCATAATAACTGTCTAGGTACCATTATATGAACAGCAATAGAAAAATTTAAACACATAGAAATACAAAATTTGAAATATAATAATATTTGTTGCTGATTATATATGAATCTTCTAATATATCTTTCATTCTTGTCTTTAAAACTAAAGAAATACTGAATTACAATTATCATAGCTGCTTTACTAATATTTAAATATTAAATTCTAAATCAATGGCAAGGCACTCAATTGGTTAGTTTAAGTAATATGCAGAAATAATGAAAAAAATCTGCAAAAAAATTACTAACAACTGAATAATGAATAATTTGTATGTGTTCAAATGAGACCATTAATATGACACATAAATTCAGCACCTTTTATGAGCAATTAATATTCTGGAAATTAATGGCTCTAGATTTTTTATGTTGTCTTCCCTGAAGTGGAGCTATTTACAGGCTTGGAACAAGCTAAATATTCCTGTCTTTATATCTTTGATTTTCTCAACAAATATGATTTTTATATTTTTAAATCACAAATGAGCTCAGTATCCATAAATTGAGACAGTTCGTTTTATTTTGGAAACATAGGCAGTTGTTCATCAAGATTTAGTACATTTTTATTACCTAGCAGAAAAACCACACCATTAGTTTCACTCCCAATAACATTTAATATCTCAACAAAAACATTTACATTTAATCAGATTATTGAGCTAAGTAACATTTTTGATCCAGAAAATTACTATCTCAATTTCCATCTTGAGTTGGAGTAATAAAGAAGTAAGTAAAAAAACAATTTTCTTTTTACATGATTTATCGTGGAGTTTCTTTGAGTCAGAAGTTTTAAACAATAATACTATTATTAAGCTTAGCTTTAGAGCTTAGTATGTATGCCTTCTTTGACAACTCTTATTATTCACTGTTGTTTCTGTAGAAAACAATAGTCATTGTTTAAAATGAATTTTGAATTATAGAAAACATTCTTTAAATTTCTCTCAGTCAACATCAAAATATAAAATGAGTTTTGCACAACATATTATATTTAGTTTTAGGTGAATGATCATCCAAAGGCCAATTTTATTCATTTTTATTTTTTCTAATATATTTTTTGCAATCCACTGAAGTACAGGCTTTATAAGATTTCAAGTGTATATTGATATCAAGAGGTTTTAAGACACTAGTTTCACTTTTTAACTAAACGGACAAACTTTTATATGAAAGTAGTGTTTGTCTTGAAAATCAATGATTGATTTTGATCTAAGAGTCTTGAGTTTTAACAGCAAAACAACATTATTAGTGGAAATAACATTTCTAAACCATTTTTTTCAATGTCATCTAGTTTTAGCAAGTTTTCTTCTACTGTAGCATTAAAAGTTTGAAACTCATCACAACTATACCAAAAATGTAAAGTTGAAAACCAAAAATCCTCACAAATGGAACAGAAAAACTAATAAAATACATCAGAACAAATGTCACCCTCTGGTTAAAAACAGGTAAAACATTTATTTCAGAATAAATTGATTATTCACTTGCTTTATACTGGCAGTACAGTTCCACACATACCATTACACACATGCCAAAAATACCAATAATTTCCAGGAGCTAAAACTTAGTAGAATATAAAGAAGAAGATAGCAAAGGCAAAAGTTCACATTTGTAACATGAAATAAACTGCATGATGTACTGAGCTCACATTTGATTTTAAATATTGTAGCATGATATTTAGTGAATTAATGCTGGAAATTCGATGTGAGATTTATGGGAAAAAAGTATGGAAAAGGAAATTATACTGGAAATTGCTAAAAAGATAAATTTTTGTTATGTTTATTTGCTGATTCTTCTCATTTCTGGGTTGATGAGAACGAGTTCGAGCAGGTACGGAGCAGGCAACAATTAATATCAGTAAATTGACACAAAAATAAATTGAGAGTCTGTCCTAGGCCCACATGACTGGTAGTGAGACCTGCAGTTCAATTATAGACAGGTTAATCCTCAAGCCAACGGCCAGAGCTGAGACCAGCAAACAGCCCGTGAAGTGCTGGCCTCTCAGAACAAGACAAACGTGCAGCTGTGGACCTTGGCTCATGCAAATGCCTTCCAGAGTGGTAGTCACAGCAGGTGGCCAGGTTACTAGTTATGTGTGATCTGCTCCTGTGTGCTTTTTCAAAACTGCATCGTTCCTCAACACTTGAAGCTTGACTACATCAGCAGTTCTCCCCCACGGCTTTCTGCAGCCCCAGAGCACACCCCATTAGCTGTGCACCTAATGAAGGCACAGGACACTGGGCGTCGGAGTCTTAGTTCATATCGGGCTTTGACCATCCTGGTGTACCTTGTAAATATATATATATATATATATATCGACAGATATAAGTAGGGATAGATGGAGATGGAGATAAGAGGTAGAGATGGAGATAGAGATGATGTAGATATAGTCTGTGTTTTTTTTCCGTCATTCTATCCCTGAGCAGGAGATTGGTGGTCCCAGGCCAGGGCCCCAATACCTGGTGACCATCATGGGGGCAGTAACAGCCTTCTCAGAGAGGGTCACCCTGTGTGAACCCCACAGGAGAGCAGAGATAGGACAGAACCTCTCATGAGGAACAGCACGAAGAGAGAAGAAAGTGGCTGTTTGCCTACATGATAAGTTCTCAACTAAAAACTGAACAAAGTCTATCAGTTGAAGAGCAACACTGTGTCCAGATGCTCTGTGCCTTGTTGTGTTTGCTTGTTTGCTTGTTTGGTTTTGGTACTGGGGGTCAAATTCAGGACCTTGTGCTTGCCAGGCAGGTGCTTGTGCTGCTGAATTACAGCCCCACGTCCATGCCCTGCCAAAGCAGGCAAAGATTACAGTTAAACCAAGCAGTCCAAAATATGAAATTCAACCCTTTGTTCCCTCAATCAGGGACAGTTGATTTAGAATACTGAAGTTATGTAGGACACCTACTGCCACACACCAAACTGCAGTCTTCCTTATCAGTTAAGGAATCTCAAGAATGAAGCGGAGTCACAGTTACATAGAGGAGGATTCACTCCTCCCTCCTTCTCCTCCAGAGGCCTTACTCCATGTGAGGTCCATCCTTAACACCCAAAACAGCTGCTACTCATTATCAAAGAGTTTTTGGAAAAGAGGCAGCCTGGAGGACAGTTTCACTTACACATTTCCCTGTAGGACTTGCGAGGGATCCCAACAACCTCAAGCCAGATATTACTGTACATGCTCTCTTTTAGTTTAAAAAATTTAAAGATCTACAACAAAGCATTGTGATGATGAGGTAAAAGTCTACACACAATTGGTCTACTGGAGAGAGTGTATTATCTGTCGGTTCCTTTTGATCCGCATTAGTTGGTTAAAATATCTTTGTTGCCTGTTCCATTTCTATATTTTGTAGCTCAAATGCACTCACTGGTTATTGAACAGGCTGGGAAAAACAGTATGAGAGATAATCCTGAAAGTACGTTAGATCTGCTCTCCAGTACAGGTAACTTTGCAAGTAGGCATGCTCAAACACTGTCCTGAAGCTCTAAATATACAACTGACTGACATTCTCCACCAAGCCCAGAGGTGACAGTGTCAGAAAATGGATCTCCAATGCAATCTTTTACTCAAATTTTACCTGGTACTACTGAACCATAGATTCAATTGGTGACTCGATTATGAGAAGCTATAAAGGACAAGTCACTTATGCACAAGCTGCAGATACCTTGTTTCTACAATTGGCTTATGAGCAATGTGAACCAGGATTGCCAATAAGCTATTAATCAGGTCAAGTCAGCTAATGATATTGAGGCGTATGTTCAAGTGTGACAAATTATTGAATCATCTTCTTACAATTCTGCTTTGATGGCATGAGGTATTTCCTGCCAAGTCTGAAACAATATGGTTAATGTTAAATGTGTTGGTTGTTGGAAAAAATGGGACATTTAAGAAAAAATTGCAAGGTTTTCTCGCATAAGTTAACCAGTAATATCACTGATTCAGCAGCAGGTGATCAGCAAAAAGCAGAACTGACCTCTAGATATGAAAAGGTAGAACAATGGATCAGAAGTTGTCATTCTAGTTGCCATGCAGGGTGGTACCCTGCTTCAGGGAAATGACACAGTGGCCTTGCCTTGGATGATTAAACAATCTGACAGTGCCAATCCATAGACAATGGCTCAATCTTACCCCATTCAGGCTCGTCAGCAACTCAGGGTCCAACAGTCAGCACCTTGAGGTACCCATCTGTGTCCCCCTCTTGGAACACAAGCCAAAGTACAGGACTGGATCTCTCTCTCTGCCAAAGAGTTACTTGGCTGGTTGAGAAGTCTCTGCACTTATTCCTACAGGCATAGGGGGCCCTCCCTGAGCTGGAACACTTGCACTAATTGTTCATAAGGCCTCATTAGATCAAAAAGAAGTCAGTCTTTCCCAGTATGATTGATGCAGGTTTTGAAAAGGAAATTCAAGTCTATGTTTGTTCCAATTATATTTGGATATGTAATAAGGGTTAGTATGCAGCACAGCTGCTATTGTCACCTTTGGTTAGACCTTTATCTATCAAAAATTGGCACAAAAATTGGTGTGATGAGTTGGGTAAACAAATTATCACAGAGGAGAAATTTAATCCCTGCATAGGGAGGCTGTGGCAGGAGGATTTCTGTGAGTTCAAGGCCAGCCAGACTACATAAGGGAATTAAAAGCAGCCTGAACTATGTAGTGAGACTGTGCCTAAATACATACATATATATATATATATATATATATATATATATATATATATATATGGCTTAATCAAATCAATACCAGGACAAATGTGTCTATCATCATTTGTACAGCACAGTGATCTGCCATGGGCACCATCAGCCTCTTTAATAGGACTGAGATCTCTACAAAGAGTAGCATAAAGTGCTTCTCTCCTTTGCTATGAAGGCTTGATCAGAAAGCAGGTATTTTTTGCCTTTATATTGCCCTTATTTTGGTCAATCCGTGGTATCAGGATCTGTCACAAAAATGGAATTTAGTTCTTAAGAATGTGTCTACTTCTCCAAGAGAAAGATAATGAGAAACTTTTGATATCAGAAAGGAAGAGGATTGGGAAGAGATTTACAAGGCATTATTCAACCTATAGAGGCCAAGCAAAAGATGAATGGCTTGGAAATAGGTTATCAGTCACATTTTGATCGAGACCATTCGAACTTCTTCACCAGAATAGCTGTACCTTTAATTTGGAAAGCCAACTCTTCAGTCTGGGTTTATCAGTGGCTCCTAAAACAGGAGAAGTTAAATCAATTGAAGCATTTAGTTATAGAACAGTTATAAAAGGGACATAAGCCCCAGACACACGCCTGTTTTTCATACACCTAAAACTCAGGAACATGGAGATTACTTCAGAATCTCTGAATGGTGATGCATGTTTGCAGTCTATGGGGGCTTTTCAGCCTAGACTTCTGATCTGACTGTGAACATAGCCTACTGTATAAGCTTTACAAAGCGGTTAATACTGGAATATGTGTGAGAAATAAATTTGAATATTGCCGACCCAGAGAAAATAGCTGCCTAGAAAGGAACTTTCTGGTTCAATAATTTAAAAAGATAATCGGACTCCATAACTAGGAAGATAATTTATTGAAAACAGAAAGATAGTTGTATAATAATAATAAAAATAACCATAATTGTCTCATTTTCTGCATTCACATCATCTAGAGTAATTTTTAAAGGAATATTTGATATATATAACGAATTAAAGAAAGATAATTTGAGAAGGTGGAAAATATGGTTAAGACAATTGGCATATGAAACAATTTTGTCATGTTATCATAGCATTGGACAAGTAAAGGAGGAGAAATTATACCATTTAATTTAGAAAATGCTGCAATAGAAAACAAGAAAATCAAAATAAATAGAATGAGAGAAGTTTGCAACAAATCACTTGAGAATTCAAGAAGGAAGATATCTTTTTTGAAGAAATATAGAAGTATACAAACAGGCAACATGTTTATTTGTAAATTTAAATTCAGTGCAACATATGTAGTTCTAGATTTTCTAGAACTATATGTGCTATTCTAGTGTTTCAGAATATTAAGCATTGTTTTCAATGTAGGCTAAAACACAGGCTAAAAATTCAAATCTTATCTCTGTCCTCTGTTACCATGTTAATATCTAGATCAAAGAAGGTTTAGTTGGAAAAATAATTTTTAAAATTTCTCATAAATTGTGATTCATACATACACATATATTAAGAACTTTTCAATACTCAAAGTAGGCAGAAGCACCCAGTAAAACAGACCTCATAAAATGAAATAAAATCTCAAAGTCCTAGTGGCTTTATCCACAGTAAATAATAGCATAAAAGTGGTAAATATTCACCCCAAGACTTAGAAATAGCAATCCACAAATGATAAAGAAAGTTCTCTGATCTTTGTCAAGTCAGGTTCCATACATAATCTCAAGTCTCCTGAGATTAAAATTCATGGTTATAAAGGCAGGTATAGAAGTAATGGTCTGGGTAGTCTTGAGTATTCCATTTTCCTTATGTGGTAAAAATATTCAACAAAACCGAGATAACAGTAGCATCAATCATATGAATAAGAGCTATTAAATGCTGTTATATATCATATCAACAGGAAGACAGCAGAACAGGTGGCTGTCAGACCAACAGTATTTAGAAAGGGATAGGAACATAAATTCTCAGTCAGAAACTGCAGTTCAGAAAGTTGGGAAGGTTAATCAAAGACATTTTTTCTACCAGTGTGTATATATTTATGATGCATAATAATTACATTCAGTTAGTGGAGTTAGTAAATGTGCATGCCAAGTGTCAATTAGTTTTACTTTCTCTCTCCATCTTCTTGTCTCTCTCTTTCCCTAGATATCCCTCCTTTCTCCACCACATTCATCGCCCCATTTCCTATTATCTCCCTCATATTTTTCCTTCAAATTATTTATATTTTGTTTCTTACACATATAACAAGAACCATGATACATTTTACTTGTGCGTCTCATTTATTCCAATTAACATTATATATTTCATTTAATACATATATGTATGTATACATATATTGGCACACATGAATATATGTGTATATATCATTTCATCTTCAACTTAATCTATGTTATATAGTAACAGTAAATAATTTAAACATCTTATTGGTACTATTTTTATTGAGGTTATTTATGATTATGTCTAAATTGTATATGAGTGTTCACATTAGTAATAGAGGTTTTTCATACTTATAATCATCATATAAGTCTGATATATATCATACAACTATATTATAATTATCCATTAATTTTGTAGAATTTTTATTAAGCCCTATCAGAAATAAAATTTTGTCATTGTTAACATTGATAAACTCTACTATGGCTATATTTAATAAATAAAAGAATATCCCCTTAGAGAACACGTTATAATAGAGAATGCAACATAAACCAAGGGAATTTAAAATGTCCTCTTTTCCAAAGATAATAACTAAAAGTACTGCCACTCATGGAAGTTACAGTCTGCATTTAAAGAACTAACGAGATAATGATTCAGGCCCACTCAGATAACCTCTTTTTCTTGAAATTAACTGTGCAGTGTAATCCAGTGTTGGTAAGATTTTGGTTCATTGTATTCAGTGATTCTGCAGTCAAAACAGGCGATTCCACAAAACCCAGACAGTTTCCTGAGGGTTCTATTTAGAATCCCTATCACAGTCACCTTTAAGTAACTTCTTTCAGTATGTTCTGTCATCATGTATGTATGAAAAGTCACATAAGAATCTTTTCTTCAGGTGGCGAGCCATGTGTAAGATAGCATTCACGTAAGATTACAGTGGAGAAAAATTCCCATCACATACCATTTTTATGGTATTTTTTAACGCTTGTATGTTTACGTATGCCAACCTCACTGTGCTACCATTGCCGACAGTGTTTAGCACAAAAACCTGCTGTGTGTGCTTGTGGTCTAACAGGAAGAGGTGATGCTGTATAAACCGGTTGTGTGCCTGCCTGCCCTCGCATCCAGATTCCTACAGGTAAACTCCATGACGCTTGCATACTGATGAAAGTAGCTAACAGTGCATTTCTCGGAACGTACTGATACCTGGCTAATGAAGGATGGTCTCCAGGATCTGCTGATATTTCACAGTGCAGGTAATTCATATGATAAAATGGCTTTGATGAAAAATTTATTTTCTAACTCCATCCAAATACTAACGCAAAGTACCCCAGTGAGTGAGACAAAGCCATGGTGGCCTTCCCATGGCATTTTAAATATTTTTCTACCACGTGCCATATTTAATTTATCTCACCATACACTAAACATTTATCAATACTTCAGTATAGGAAGAGTAAAGATTCCCCTTGTATAACTTTTTCTCTCAAAGGTATATGAATGATATTAATAAAAATGTTAGATGATAGACTTCAACATTATTATAATTATGTATTCCTCTTCCGCATATTTTTCATATCAGATTGTTTAGCAATTTCACATGGTAAGGTTCATCTTTATCTTTTAAAACTTGATACTGAGAACTCCAAACTTCAGTACTTGTCATTATAACTGTTTTGTTGTTAGCACAGGAGGTAATTAACATTTCTTACAAAATTAAAGAAAAAAATAACAAGTCTAAAATGATCTATAATCATAAAATTCTAAGTTAAAGTGCAGAGTAAGGAAGAAGAAATTACTTACTTATTTCTCCAACATTGTTATACAATAAACAGATTTAAAATATAATTTTTAATTTATGGAAAAAAGGTAATTCAACTTTTATAACAAAATAATAGGAGAATAGCAAGAGTTAACAGATTACATATTGTTATCTTTAAAGTAGTTATTCAGAGTAAAGTTGCAAAAATTCAATGGGGACCAACTATTACATTGTCTACATTAAGAATAGTTTATATAATCCAAAGTCATGCATTTAAAAGTAACAAACTCTCATTGTATTTATTTATTTACTTTGTCTTTTTTTTTTCCTTTGGAGATGGTCCTTCACTATGCAGTTCAGGCTGACCTTGCACTCATTTTGTAGTTCAGGCGGGCCTTGAATTCACAGTAATCCTCCTGCCTCAGCCTCATGAGTTGCTGGGATTACAGGCATGCAAAATCATGCCCAGCTCAAACACCAATTTTTAAACAGAATTTTAGCTTGACATTTTTGAAATAATTTGTTAACACTGCTGAGCATTCTTTATTTTTGTATATAATGTAGCACTGGCCATTCGTTAATACTCACTCCTTTATTTGCAGTGTATCCTTCAAAATAATTTAGAATAGATTCTTAAAACAAGTTTTAGATGTAATCATTTTCTATATTTCTTATAAAGCAAAGTTGGGTCTATATTTCTTATGAAGGAAAGTTATCACACCTTTTCATACCTCTGATGTGCCGTCTTAGTTAAAGTGAAATGAACACAGCAGAATGCCACAGTTATCAGGGCACTGAGCAGTGCAGATATGAGATGTCAAATAATTGTGAATAATAGTTTATGAAAAAGGAAAGGTTATCTTTCTTGTCGAAAGATATTTCAGATTATTTGAAAGCCTCTTATTTTTAACAGAATATTACAAAGGCCAGCTACTCAAAATCTGAAAGAAATACATCAAGATATTGTGAAATAATTTACATTTTAAAATAGTGCTCAAAAGCTTCTGACACAGATGTGCTATGTCTGTCTTATTTAAATATCCAGAAATATCAGAGCTTCTATATCAGTTGTACTTAAGTTGCATCAAAGTATTTTTATTTTTTCAAACACATGCCCACACGTGAATGGTGATTTACTAAAGACTTCACTGGCCCACGGTAACATCTAGTGTTACATAAAAATTGCAACATGTTTTACTCAATGAACTACGATATTTGATTTATAATTAATGTTAAAATGAGAGAGATCCTAGCCACTGGTGTTTATACACACACACACACACACACGCACGCACACATATAATTATTCATTTTGGATGGACACACAGTATAAGCAGTCACGCTTTGATTAATTATGGTTTTATATTTTGAAAAATATACCACTAAACAGATTAGAGACATCATAAATTGTACTTACACAGATACAGCTTTGTCATCTTTAGTTGATGTAGTAGTATGGGACAGTCTTCCATGTTGGCCAGCGCTGAATAAAATGCCATGGGGTACATGAGTGTAGTTATGGTACACACTATATTTTTACATGTATACATTCTAGACTGGTTAATTTAGGCTAATTAATATGCATATTACTTAATTTAATGTATTTATTTTTGTTGGAATACTTACATATTGATGGGAGAAACAGTCATCTGTGAAGTATTGTGTTATTCGTCATAGTCATCATGGTAAGATATCCTGAACTTATTCCTTCTAACTGGAATTTTGCTTCTTTGACCAACATTTACACAATTCTCCTACCACAGGACTCTGCTAACCACCAAGCTACTCTGTTTCTAGGAGATTAAATTTTATGATTTTGTATATAAATGAGATTATGCAGATTCATTTTTGCCTAATTTATTAAATATAATGTCCTTCAGACCCATCTATGCTGTCACAAATGAAAAGATTTTTTCTTTTTAAGTACGAATCATAATGTACTGTGTATATGGATCACATTTTTACACATTAACTCATTGGTGAATATCTATGTTAGCTCCAAAGCTGTCATGTTCACATGTATTTCACACATGAGAGCACATATATTTCTTCACATATAAGTGTCATTTCCTTTGCATATGCACACAATATTTGGGTTGCTGAAATACACACTGGTTTTTTTTTTAGGAATATCAATAGTCAAATGTAAAATATCACACTATTTTCAACTTAAAGGTTAATGGGGGCAAAACACTATATTGGTTACATTAAGAATAGTTTATCTAAAACAATGCATGTAAAATCCTTCTAATTTTTAAAAGGACTTTGGCTTGACATTTTTGAAATAATTTCTAAAACCAATTATTTTCATAATGGCTAAAATAATTTTCATTCTCACCAACCATATATGTGTCATTCCTCTTCTCCACAAATGGATCAACAATTTCCATAGTTTATATTTTTGCAAATGAACATTTTAAAATGGATTGATGATTTACTTGTAAAGTCTGAAACTGTAAAACCAATGGAAAAAAACATGAAGGAGGGTTCAATAACATTGATCTTATAATTGAAAAGCCATAGTTGTAGTCTCAAAAACACAAGCAACAACAAGAAAAATTTCCCACATGGGATCACACTGAACTAAAAATTTCCTTACCCAAGAAAACTATCAATAAAGAAAAGATATAGCACATACAATGGGAAAAATTATTTACAAAGCATACATCTGTACAAGCTCCAAATATACAAAAAACATGACCTAATAGACATAAAAATATGTTAATTAAAAATGGGTCATGAACTCAAATTGCCATTTCTCAAGAAAAGACATAGAATACTAACATAGGTATCTGCAAAAATGCATAGCAACAACGATCAAGAAAATTTAAGTAAAAATACAATGAGATATTGCTTTATACCTGTTAGCACACAGAACATAAGTTTAATTTTCCTAATTCTATTTGACAAATACATTATGTAAATGTTTTCAAATACAACATATCTTAAGAAAAAGTTATTTATTTTTAATGAATACTAATCTAAATGTAATATGCTTTTTTTCTATTAGTTATGCTTTTGTCCTGAATCATAAATATCGGAAGATGTTATGTTGTCTGTAATAGTAATTAAATAAAGATCTAAGAAGCTTTGGCAGGGAGAATTATAACATGTGTGTGTATTTCCTAATTTCCCATAAAATTTTTGATTTTTATCTTATGAATCAGAATTTCAATTAATTCTACTGAGGATAAAGAGACCACTAACTGCTTTTAGTAAGCTATCATACTTAAACACTATTTTTTTTCATGCAAAGAACTATTTGTTCTCAGGAAGCTCAGGACATTTTTTATTACCTTGCACCTTTTGGTACTTGGAATTAGGACAAGGTATCTGAATTTTAAACTCTGATCAGTTCTAAATATAAATGAATTATCCAAGTTTTCAATTGCCATGTAAACTTCCCTAACTACTGTTGAGATTTGTTTGTCCTGGATTTGTGTAGAATTAAGCCACTCTTAGGTTCTGTAGTTACTGCAACATACAAGACTGCTTCACCAAAACAGCATAAGTAATAAAACAGAAAAATTAGTATGGTGTGATTTTGATGCTTGTTGTAGCCTGAATCAGAACTGTGCTCCTAAAGGGCCCAAGTGTTACACACAGGCTGAGTTCCCAGCTTGTAGTGCTACAGCAGTGAACGAAAATGACAGCAATTAGTGGCCAGGATGACATTTATAACTCACTGGTGATGTACCCTGGAAGGGGACTGTGAAATTCTGCCTTTTTCTCTTTGTTGATCACATCCGGGTCATGAGGTAAGGGGATTCTCTGTGCTGTGTGATCTCAGCTGAGAGGCGATGTTTTACCACAGACCTGAAGGTAACAGGTTCAAGCAATAAAGGACTGAGCACTCTGAATCTATGAACCACAATACACCTTTTCTCTTTATATGTTATGCTATTCCAGGTATTTGTTACAAATCAGAAAGATGACACATTCTTCCTATTTAGTAACAGGAATATCTTTTTGCTCAAGATTCATTCTAGAAGTTTTATGTTCACGTGCTGGAGATACTCATTATCTTACTGTAATTTATTGTGAGGAAAATCTAGAAGCTCTGGGAGATAGTTATATATTCAAATTTTTCTTACACAAATAGAATCTAACTCTCCATTAGTAAAATCTTAAATCATATAATTTCAGCAAAGAAAATCACTGTGGTAGTTGTACTGTAAGAAATTAGATTTTTTTGTGGAAGGAAAACAGAAGTTCTGTCTTAAGGAAGCAAAAACCAAAAGCAGGATGTTCCACATGAAAACATCTTAGGGCACCTTGAAGAAAAGCAGCCAAGTCTGGACGACAGACAAGCCAGGCTGGTGTAGAGTAGAACCAGTTCGCGATTAAGTTTGGCAGACATTGCAAATCAATATCACCAGCATGTTAAATATTGTTTAGTCATTTTGAGTAACTGTGCTTAATTAACTGCTTGATGAATTGTACACATATATTAATCTCTACTTTAGACCCCATCCTATGCCCCAGAAATCTATATTTAAATGCCAATTAACATCTTATCCTGAAATTCCAATAGCACAGTCACAAACAGATGTTTGAAATGAAAGTTGTTACAGCAATTTTGCTAATAATATTTACTTCTACTGTTCCTAAAAATCTAACTAGTAATGCTGTGCTACAAATTCATAACAAAAAGCTATTTCCCAGTTGCCTTCCCATCTTTATTTGTATTTCACTCTACTTCCTGTTTACCAAAGCTTTCCTTAAACACATAATTATTTGAAATGATTTTATTTGTTACTATTGGTTACATATTCATTCACCTTGAGTGATGTGTTCTGTGTTATCTCAATTACTTCGCTGTGTGCATTTTTCTTGCAATTAATAGTGTTAGAGTAGAGTTTTGATTCCTAATAATAATATAAATTATTATTCTACTCTTTACACTGAAAAAAAGAAAAAGCTGAACTGTTAAATGATATTATCATTATCTGTGGTTTTGTATGCCTTCAATAACATAGTTAAGTTTGTGGAATCTCAATACTGATTTCCAAAGTGGTTGCCCTATTATATATTCCCATCAACAGTGGAAACGACTTGCTTTTCTTCATAGCCTCACCAGCATCTATTATTTACTTTCTAGAATATGGAGTATTATTCTGCTATAAAGAAAGATGAATTTGAAACATTGGTAGGGAAAACCTTGAGATCATAATGAAAGTTAAACAAATAAGATACACAAGTTTAAAAATAATGTGATATGTCTAATATGAGAAATCCAAAATATAAATAAAAAGAAAAGTAAAAGATAATAAGAAGTAGGGAGATGGTTCTTTCTCAAGGTCCAAGAAATGGGGAGAGGGGAAGGGAGAGGAGGAATGGGGAAAGAAAAAGGAATGGTGATGGACATGCACCAACTCCTCCCAGGTAATGTAAATTTTATGTATTACACATGTGTACTAAGAAAGGAAATTGTTTTAGTTACTTTTTTTCACGGCTGAGACAAAATACTCGACACCCAAGTTTAGAAGAGGAAACGTTAATTTAGCTCACAGTACATAGAGGTTTCTGCTCGTACTTGGCTCAATCCAAGACCGGGTAGCATCACAAAGAGGCATCAGAGGGGACAGATAGTCCACAGGCTGCAGACAGGCAAAAGCAAGCAAGAGAAGACCGCCGCTCTTTCTGTCCCTTACATGTTACCCTGGGTACATAGGGTGGGTACCACTCACACCATCAAGCCTAGTGCTCCATGAATCAATCCCAACATCGCACTCTGCAGTCAGCCACCTCTGAAAAAGCCCACCTATGATCACGTGACGCTATGGAGCGCCATCTAGACACAAGTGTTAACAGAAAACAAATACAAAAAAATATATAATAAGGAAGGAGAATACACATCAGTAACTAGGTGTTAGTAGGGTCATTTGTTAACTAAAGATCACGATAAATATTGGCTAGAAAGAATGAGAATAATAAATGAGAAGTGACTAGGGATAGCAAGGAATTTGAAGAGAAAGAAGGGCATGTATCAGTATTGCAGTCAAGAATTGTGTCAGTATCAGTCACATAGGTGAAAGAAGTCATATTAATATTTGATTGGGAAAAGTACAATACAAATGTGTTGACAGAAATTATAATTGGGGTTGACACTCACTTAGCAAGCGCTACAAGGCCGTGGAGGTGATAGTGTTTGCAGATGCTACCCTAGAGATAAAGAATGAAAAGAAACAGGTTGAAGTGTTTGAAACAGAAATTTAGAGGACCTAAGAACTTGGCCACAAGATCCCAACATGGGATTCTTCATCCTGAGCTGTGTCTCTGGGCTCGGAGGAGGCGCTCTGTGGGCTAAGACTCTGTCTTAGAAAAGCTTTTCCTGCAAATAATAAAGAGAAAGCCCTATACTTGGGCTATGTTTTTTTTTTATTATGTGCTTTCAAGTGTTTTCAAGATTTTTATTCTAAGCAAGCATATTACTCTCACAAACAGAAAAACTTTAAAAATTAGCACAAGGAATGCAGATTGATTGAAGAATACAGCAATACAACAGGTAAAATGGACAAAACTAGGTAATTTACAGAAAAAAATATTAATCAACATAAAAATAGAATTAACTCTATGAGCATGAAAAATATAAAAAAGAATATATGAATTATCATGATTCATTTCAATTATTAGGTCTCACAAACTATGTAACTAATCCTGAGTGTAACTGATAACATGTCTCCATGTGAATGTATGAAAGTGCATTTCTACAACTGATCCCAATTTACACTAGTTCAACTTTAAATTTTAAGACTACGATGATGGTAAAGCAATATATATTTAGTTCTAAGTGTATTTGATATTTTGAATGTTGATGTTTTCCTTGGCTTAAAATATTTGCTACATTATTACTTCAGGATGCTAACAGGGTAGGAGTGAGATTCAGAACCTAATCAGCCAAGTAATACAAAAGTTACATAACTTGATTCTGTGAAGTGCCACCTTTGGTGAAGTCACAATATTCAGTACTTTAGGACTATTAAATGCATTTATTAATTACTATCTTTTCAATTTAGAATGGCTATGTTGGTAACTAGAACAATCATAATTTGAGGGGCTTTGCATGTATATATATATATATATATATATATATATATATATATATATGCTCACACTTATTTGGTGTCCACTAGAAAAGTATACCACACTTCAGGAAAAGAAAATCTTGGACAAATATTTTAATACTAAATATACTGAGCCATCAGGAGATTAATGCAAGTTATCTTTCAAGAGACCAATTTGAGCACCTCTTCTAATTACAGAGGTGCTCAAATTGGTGGCCATTAGCTTCCAGATATTAGTACAGCAAACTGCAGCTTAGGCATCCTTAGTCATTGAGACTGCTGTCTACAGATTCTCAATTTCCTCCCTGAGGGCTAGCAGCATATGGGTTTTCCGCAATCTACAACATCCTAACGTGTCTCCCATTATAAGTGTAACAACACCTGCCAAAAAATCATACTATTTTTCTTTTCCTGAAGTGTGCATATATTTTTTGTGAACTCTGGATATACACTATAAATAAGCATATCTAAGTTTATAAGTGTTCTACAAATTCCAGAAGTGTATTCTAAAATGCATAACCATTCTACATATCATATATGCACTACACATACAAATCAATACACAAGGAATAATGTGAACTAACTTCTGCTTAGAAGTTCCTTCTTCCTTGAGATTTTTGATTTTTTATTTTCTTGGCATCACTAAACTACAGTTTAACATCTGAACTTACTGAGTTAACTATGCTTTCCCTACTGTGTGTATGTGGCATGCTTTCATTCAATTTAGAATTGTGGCCAGGACATATTTTATTGCTTATTTAACTCATTTAATCATTATTAGCAAATCTTACAGTATTTGATAAATTTAGCATGAATGCCAGTCACAATATATAAGCACAGATGCATATTTGAATCTTTTGTTCTTTTTTTATTGTAAATTTATAATTTAGAGCAGAACCTAAGATCTTGTACATAATCCAGAAGTTTTCCACTAAAGCATCATTATAATGCCTTTTAAAACCAATGAGCATTGCCAGGGATATAAGTCAATGGCATAGCACCTCCCTGACAAGTGTGAGGTCATGAGTTCAATTCCTGGTACAGAAAAATTTTAAAAAGCATGGGAATTAGTGAATCTGACTGTGAACTATATGTGTTCAAACTCAGGGTTTCACCTTATTTTCTGTAAATGCCTGAGTAAATAAGTTTCTACACTTGATGACTGTTTTGTGAAATATAGATCAATAATAATAATAATAATATGCTTCAGGATTATTGTAAATGTTATTCTATTAATTTGTGTAAGGCAGACAAAATATACTGTTCCTAGCCACATGATAATTACTCCACACATAATATATTAGGTTTTATTGCTTTTTTTCTGCCTTTAAGTTTGTCAGCTTTTCTATAATCCAAAAAGGATTTCAGGTCCTCAAGTAAGCATTTAGGTTAAGAAGTACCAGATCTCATTTATTTATTTTTACTTGTATTTTGTACTTCGCTTGCTTTATCTTTTCCTGTAATATGCACCCTTACTTGAGATGAATCAGGAGATAATTCCTAAAGTTTGGTCTACTTAACAATTTTATAAAACAAGATTTTTCTGCAACTTTAAATGACCCATTTCATTTTGTGTCAAATTATTTTCTCAGTGAATATGAGTGTGTGTGTCTTTGTATGTATCCACACAAGCACATACGTGTTCAGGCACTTGTGCAGTCTTAATATGAGAATCTTTTTCTTCAGTTCTCTTTAACTGACATTGCAGCCCTACTTAGTTCTGTTGCTTTGGCAAGACTGACATGTGAAATATGTAACACAATGATTCACAAGCAAGTAGTGAACAGAATCATTAGCTCCCTTCTGTAAATATATGTATCTCTTTTTGAAATACAATAATACAAAATTGAGAAAAGAAGATTCAGTTTTCAGTTTTCTAAAACTATAATGATAGAAAGCATATATAGAAGCCATAAGAGACTCATTAATTACACTTAAGTAAACTTATGTGAATACAATCATCACAATTAGATCACTACCTTACACAATACATACCAGAAATACTATGACATTGGAAGAATAAATTGTTCATATTCAAAATAAGTTTGCCTCACAATTGAAAACTTATGGATGTTATCATATTGTTCTCTTAGTCCACAAAGAATGACTTCTTGTATTAAAGTTAAATGTTTTTAAATATAAAATAAAGCAAATGATAATAAAAGCATAATCATCATAAAAATATCAAAGATATATTATCTTTAGATTTTCTTTGTTTTAAAGGAAGAGTTAATTTCATTTTGAGGACAGATTCTGATAAAATAAGTAATAAAGAATTCTGCTTTTCCATATTTTACATAAAATAAAAACTAAATATATTGTTTTCAGTCAATAGGAGAATTAATATATTGTTTGCTTAAAGAAAAAGGTTTTTTTAATAATTTAATAAATCAAATATTTCAAATATAATGAATAATGTACATATTTGTAGTATATTATTGGAAAATTTCCACTAATTATTCTTGTATATCATTAACTAGAAGTTAACACATGATATTAGTAATTAGACTGTCTTATTAAAGTCAATATATGTACCCACATATGGTTCTGTTCTTAATTTTCATAAAATAAAACATCTCAGATAATTAATAATCTACTGATAATCACATTTTTTCTTCCTACTTTTCAGAATCTTTAGTCCAGATTTTAATTTTTTTCCTTCCTAAATCTGCTTCTTTGGAGATCATCTGCTACTGTCTTCATGTAGTTGTGATACTCTTCCACAGATTAATTCACATGCAAATAAGATGAATGTTTTTATTTTGCAGTTTTCACTCCATGTACAGCTTCTCCTCTCCATTGACAGGATAGGTGTTGAGATGAAAGGATAAAAGAGCCTGTCTCCGTACTGACCACTTTGTGTAGATTAATTGACCAGCAATGGAGAACAGAATGACAGATAAACACAGATAACCACCTCTCTTCTGAGATAGCTCACAGACCTAAAGGCTTTTGTGACAGTGTTCCTGTGAGGAATCTGCATTGTTAGAAACCTCAAATCTGATTGTCTTTATCTTGAAATGTGTTTATCACAGATATAAAGTATCTCCTTACTTATCAAATGTATCAGTAGTTTTGTATTTCTTAATTGACCTGTCATTAATCACTGTCAGGAAACTGACTACTGGCAATTCTATTAAGATAGGAGCACATTATTTGGAATTGCTTTCAATATTATCTTAAACCCTTATGCAGGCTTTACTTAAAGTGTTATGTTACATTACTTTTCTAAACAGCCTATTATTTCTATTTCTATTTCTTGCTTCTTTTGCCACGTAGTCTTGAAAAACATGGGTGTATAAAAATAACAGGTCATTAAAAGTTATGCTTCAAATATAAATTTAATTCACACCCAAAATACAATTTCAGGCACACTAATTTTTAACTTTAGATATTTTTAAGTGATGTCTAAGCATATAGCATATTTAATATACAGTCTGCTGTATTTCTAATACTGCCCAATGGAAGAAAAAATGTCATTGGCTGGTTAAGGTTTCCTGTTTTTGTCACTATTTGATGTTTTGTTTTGGTTTGTTTTTCACATGTCTTTAACATCTTGCCTCATATTCCTGCTCTCAGACTTTCTGCCTTTGTAGCTCAATTATAGAAGACCTCTCCTAAATCTTTTAAGTCATTGGTGTGAACCTGTGACACTCATGGTGTGAACCTGTGACACTCATCCTGACACGCAGGAGGTTTGAATCATTGAAATCTAAAACTTTCACAGTTTCTGTTCTAAGCTATCATAATTCATAATTATCTACCCTCATCCACAAATCTTTCCCAACTTACCTCAGAATATACAGCTTATATTTGTTCCATTTCCTGAAGGCTGTATATTAGATTTAATGTTAGAATCAGATTAGTGAAATAATCTAAACAAATAGATTAGCTAAAAGGAGTTTATATTTTTAGCCAGCAAAATGTATTTACTTATAGTACTTTTTGGAGAACTTGAAAGTAGGATCCTTCCAAATTTTATTGGTAGTGTAGGAATGAAAGTAAAATGATGTTGTGATGGTACAAAGTAACTAAAAGTGACAACATGGAGCATGTAGATAAGTTAAAGTTTTTCAAGCAAGTGGGTGTCATTTCTGGTAACTGGAAGTGATAAGAATTTATGTCATTAGACTGATTTAACTATTTCAGACATTTGTGTTTCACCAACAGAAATACTATTTCCACAAAATAGTTTTTGTACACTTTTTTCTTACTGTATTTATTGCATTCTCTGAATTTCCTAATGCCTGACTTCTCAGGTTTGTTTAGAAGCCTTATTAGATTTGATAAAATACAAAAATCTTAGGGGTCTCAGAAGATGGAGGAGAGGTAAGCAGCAAAGAAAATGCCTCTCTGAGCGTCACAGTCCAGAAGCTGGAAGATAGCAATGTGACAAAGACAAGAAGGAGGAAAACGGGTGCCCTGGACCCAGGAAGAATCTGAAGCATGAATTACAGCCCCAGAGAGAAGAGACAGAGGAACATCAGGGAAGAAGGAGGTAGCCAGCAGCACCTGCTCCTTTAGACAGGTCTCACTGCACAAGAGGAGAGGCTCAAACCTGAGGGTGCTCAATGACAGCAACAGTGACAGCTGGCAATCCCAGGGGCCTCTGAAGAGAGATGTGAGAGCAGAGCGGAGCAGCAGATGCGAAGGCTGCACGGACTGGCAGCGAGCTTAGGTGTCTTTGCTCTTCCCATGGGAGAAACATTTGACTGGGGCCCTCGTGGAGATGGGGCAGTTTGAGATGAGAACTCAGAACTGTAGTCGCTTCCTTCTAGTGGCTACCAGCAGGGCCGAGACTGGGGAGAGGTGCTCAGAAGACAAGGGGCCAACTGTGACTGATGGGTCTCCACCAGGAAGTGCAGGCTTTCTGAAGGTACCCACTACCTTGGCAAAAAGCTACTTCTGGCCTGCTGGGATAGATCCACACAGTTTGAGACTTTGTCTCCCCAGGCTGTCTGCCAGTGAAGGCAGAGACACACCACAACACACCTGGAAGTAGACTTTTATTTGTCTTCATCCTCCTAACTCTCTTGTCTGTCTTTGATTTTTAGTTTTTACTTTCTTTATTTTCCTTCTTTCACCTTCATTATTTGATCTTATTTTTATATTTGGGTAAATATGGTTTCTAGCCTCCCTGTGACTCTGTTCTATTCTTTTCTTCCTTTTCTTTTTACCTCCATTCTTCAGTACCAGTTTCTCAATGTTAGTGTGATCTCCCTTGGTTCTCCAATCTTCTAATTTCTTATTCATTTTTAAATTCTCTATTTTCTCCTTAAACTATATTAAAATTTAATGCTGAAGGCAAAACTGACATATCAATTGCTGTATCACTGTATACTGCACATAATTTCTTTTTTGTTTTAGATTTTGTTATATAACCACAGACATACTTCATACTGTTAAAAGTGGCAAATAAAGGGTTAGCTGAGATTGTTATTTTATAGGTTTTGTTTGATGTTATTGTTACCACTATAGCCAATATTGACAAAATTATTCTAAACA
The DNA here is from genome assembly GCA_004027295.1 of Dolichotis patagonum. NCBI lineage: Eukaryota > Metazoa > Chordata > Mammalia > Rodentia > Caviidae > Dolichotis > Dolichotis patagonum. The sequence goes on along the minus strand of PVJX010002810.1, from coordinate 7,270 downwards.
GCTGTTGGTCCTGGCATTCCATGACCAGGATTGGCTAAGGGTCACAGAAAATACTGTGGCATAGTGTCAAAGAACCAGGGACTGGACAAGAAAACCAAACCAAAAAAACAAATTAAAAAACTTTCCATCTCCAACAAACCGAAGAGGTAAAACCTTCCAACAAACTCAAAACGCCAAAACCAGCTACATCTGGAAGATACCGCAGAAAAGTAGTCATCACCAAAGGGACTTCATATTAGCAGTAAATCAACCCACCATAGGCAATTTCAAAGCATCATCCCAGGAATTAAACTTAAAGAAACAAAACACCAGGAATTAAACTTAAAAAAAGAAACAACCCACTATTGCCCACCAGGCAATTTCCAAGCATCATCCCAATAATTAAACTTAAAATAAAGAAACAAAACAAAAAAATGAGTAGATGCTTAAACAAAATGCAGCCCAAATATTGAGTTTTCCAGAGGCAAATCCAGGGGTCAATGAGGTGAGACAATCACAAAACTCTGACCAAGCTCTAAAGTGGTAACAACAAAGCAAACAATGCTCTAAAACAAATGAAATCAGAAATTATCTCTCAGATAACTACAGAGATGATATCCAAAATAAGGACTGTGCTTAGTGACACTACAGTTGATACAGACAAAATAATAGATGAGCTTAAGAAAACTATGAAATTTTGCATAGAAGAGAAATGGAATTCCTAAAGCAGATTCAAGCAGATATCCAGGAGAATAAAATTCCATTGAAATTATTTGAAGTAGATTAAGCTAATATGAGGCTTGGAGCTCAGATATTGAATTACAGTTAGTGAGCAGGAAAAAATGATTTCTCAAAAATAGCCAGGGAACATGGGAAATCAATCCAGCAGTGGCTAGATGAGACAAAGAAGAATAACTTAAGATTGATTGGAGTCAATAAAAAAGTAGAAGATACCACAAATGACATCAAGAAAATGTTCACAGACATCATTGTGGGAAAATTCCTTGGTACAGAAAAAGAATTTGATATGCAGATAAATGAATTTGATATGCAGATAAATGAGGCATAGAGAGCTTCAACTAGCCATGATGAGAAAAAAGCTATGGCCGGGCATGTTGTAGTCAAGATTCCAGAAACTAAGCACAAGAATAAAAGCTTAAAAGCTGTTATGAGAAAAAAAGAAAATCACCTATAAAAGAAAGTATTTCTGAATCACAGCTGACTTCTTAACACAAACTCTCAAGTCAAGGAGATCTTGGAGTGAAGTAGTCTAAGCTTAAAAAAAAAATCTTTTAACCCATATTGATGTACCACACAAAAATATGTTTCAAAAGTGATGGAGAAATGAAATATTTTGATGACAAACAACATCTGAGGAAATTTATAACTACCAAGCAACCTCTCCAAAATGTTCTTAAGGCATTCCACAAAGAGATACTAAGGATTACAGCTCCATGAATGCCAACAGAAAGAATCCACAGGGAATGCAAACAATTAGAGGGAAGGAAAAAAAGGGGGGAGACAACAAAAGTCATGGCAAGGATAGGTCAGTACATATCAAGTATAGCTATTGATGTTTATGGTCTCAATTCACCAATCAGAGAAATGGAATGACAGAATGGGTCAAAAGAAAAAGATCCAATAATATCCTACATACAAGAACCACATTTAGTTGAAAAAAAATTGATAGACTGAAAGTAAAAGGATGGAAATAAATACTCTATGAGACAGCCGCTCAGAAAAAACAGGGGTATCTGTTCTATTTGCAAACAAAGTGAATTTCAAGCCAAGACTGAGTAAGGGAGAGAAAGAAGGCCCCTATATCCTTATAAATGTAGCACTCCTAGAGGAAGAGATAATAATAAATATATATGAAACAGATACCAATGCACCCAACTATATAAAACAAATACTAATGGACATGAAAAATCAAATAAGCCCTAATAGAATTGTACTGAGAGATCTAAATATCCTGCTATAACAAAAAGACAGATCAACTAGACAAAAAGTCAAATGAAGTATTAGAACTGAACCAAACTTTTGAATAAAAGGACTTACTAGATATCTATATAGCATTCCATCCCACAGCATCAGGATCCACATTCCTTTTAGCTGCACATGGCATGTTCTACAAAATAGACCATATACTGAATCATAGAATATGCTTAAGTAAGTACAAAGGGATTGAAATTATTCCATGTGTACTATCAGACCACAGTGTATTGAAATTGGAACTTCATGATGAAAGAAACCACAAAAACTTCATAAACACATAGATATTATATAGCACTATCCTAAACAACCAATGAGTCACAGATGAAATTAAAGAAAAAATCAGACAGCTTTGAAAGATAAATGATAATGACAATACAAAACATTGTAACCTATGAAACACAATGAAAGCAGCCATAAGAAGTAAATTTATAACAGTATATCCATACAAAGAAAACAGAGCAAGCACATATGAATGATTCAATGGCAAACCTCAAACTTCTAGAAAAAGAAGAGTGCTCTAAGCCAAAAGTTCATACAAGGGAAGAAATTATAAAGATCACAGCAGAAATTCATGCACTGGAGAATAAAAAAAATACAAAGAATCAATGAATAGAAGAGTTTGTTCTTTGAATGATTAAATAAAATCAACAGATACTTATCAAAAAAAAAAGAAAGAAAATTCTCAAATCCATGAAATTAGATATGAAAAAGGTGAAAGTACAACAGATCCTGGAGAAATTCAGATCATCATACCTACTTTAAAAATGTATCCTAATAAGATAGACAACACAGAAGAAATGTACAGGTTCATAGATACATATGAAATACCAAAGATGAATCAAGAAGATACAAACATCTTAGATAAACCAAAATCAATCAGTAAAATCAAAGATGTGATTGAAAATCTATCAATAAAGAAAAGCCCAGGCTCTAATAAATTCACTGCTGAATTCTATAAAAAAATGAGAGAAGACCTAATGCCACCACCTCTCAAAAATCTGCAATGAAATTCAAAGGGAAGCCATATTCTGGAAGCAAGCATTATCCTAATACCAGAAAAGGACCCAGCTAAGAAAGAGAATTACATGCCAGTAATGATGAATATAGATGCAAAAATCCTCAAGATACTGCCAGACAGAATACAACAAAACATCAAGATTATACACATGACCAAGTGAGTTTCATGCCAGAGATGCATGGATGGTTCAACATATGCAAATCAATAAAGGTAATACACCATATTAACAGAGTCAAGATCAAAAATCATATGATCATCTCAGTAGATGTAGAACAATCTTTTGACAAAATCAAGGACAAATTCATGATTTAAAAAAACCTACAGAAAATTGGAATAGATGGTCTTTATCACAATCTGGTAAAAGTTACCTATGAAAAACCAACATTCAACATGATACTAAATGGACAAAAATTGAAAGCTTTCACTCTAAAATCAGGAACAAGACCAGGAAGTTCACTGTCTCCACTCCTTTGCAACAAAGTCCTGGAAAATTTAGCCAGAGCAATTTGACAAGGAAGAAATAAAAGGATTCAAGATAGGAAAGTAGAAGTTAAACTATCATTATTTTCAGACAACATGACACTCTACATAGAAGACTGCCAAAACTCCCTAAAAAAACTGGTAGATTAAATAAGCAAATTCAGTAGCATAACTGGATACAAAGTCAATACTCAAAAATTAATAGCCTTTCTGTACATGAATAAAAAAACTCAATGAAAGAGATATCAAAGAAAAAACATCTTCCTCAATAGCACCCCAAAAATTAAATACATAAAAGACCTCTACACTGAAAACTAGAGTACTCTGAAAAAAGAGACTGATGAAGATGAGAATATGGAGAGATATTTCATGCTTTTTGTTAGGAAGCATGAATATAGTGAAAATGGCCATACTTTCAGAAATGTTATACAGATTCAACACAATCCCAATAAAAATTACAATATTTTATTTCATAGAATTAGAAAAAAATCCTAAAATTCACCTGGAACTTGAAGAGACCTAGACTAGCAAAGGCAATGATGGGCAACAAAGACACGACAGTGGGTATCACAATTCCTGATTTGAAATTATACTATAAAGCTATTGTGATAAATGCAGCATGGTACTGGCAAAATAACAGACCTCAATATCAGTGGAACAGATTAGAAGATGCAGCAACAACTCTAGACACACTAATCCTCCTTACCTTTGACAAATATGCTAAATACATTCACAGGAAGAAAGATAGCGTCTTTAATAAATGGTGCTGGAAAAACTGCCTCTGCACCTGTTCAAGATTGAAGTTGAACCCACATAATTTCAACATGCACTAAACTAAATTTGGAATGAATCAGTGATGTAAATATCAAAACATAACCAATAAATCTACTGGAAGACATAGATGTAGACAATGACTTTGTGAACAAAGTTCCAATCACACTGGAACTGTCATAAAGAATCACAACTGGGATCTCATCTTATTAAAAAGCTTTTGAACAGCAAGAAAACCACTAACAGTCTGAGGAGACAATCCACAATGTGTGAGAAAATGTTTGCCAGCTCTTCCTCAGACAAAGGATTACTATCAAGAATATATAAAAAACTCAAAAAAATTACTCCTCCCAAATTAGGGACCCAATTAAAAAATGGGAAGCTGAGATTAATACATACTTCTCAGATGAAGAATTACAAACAGCAAATAAATACATGAAAATAATTTTCAACATCACTGCTCATTCTAGAGATGAAAATTAAAACAACACTGAGATTCCATCTCACCCATAAATATTGTTTATTATTATTAAGAAATCAATCAATATAAAATGCTAGAGGGGCTTTAGGGAGAAAGGAACTCTTCTGCACTGTTGGTGAGAGTGTAGACTGGTACAGCCACCATGGAAATCATTGTGGAAATTCTTCAAAAAACTAGAATTATAGATTCCATTTGACCCAGCTGTTCTCCTTCTGGGTATCTCCCCAGAAGAATTAAAAACATAATCCCACATAATATATGTGTGCCCATGTTTATAGCAGCATAATTGTAATAGCTATATCTTGGAAACAACCTAAATGGCTATCAAATCAATAAAAAAGATGTGACATTTCTCTACAATGGACTATTACTTAGTCATGAAGAAGGATAAGCTAGAGAATTTTGCAAGTAAATGGATGCAACTTGAACCCATAGTGTAGTGAAATAAATCAGACACACGTGTGTAACCTTCATATTGTCTCACCAGTGTGAGAAGCTCACATCAATTATATACATAAGAGATATTAACATAGTTAAACTACTGATTTTTCTAAGATCATTGAAAAGAAAGTTTTGGGCTAGTATTGTTCAGATGACTAAATGCAGTTGTCTTGTACTCTGAGTAATTTGAAGATAACGATACTCAATGCATATACCATTGTTACCTCCTAATTGTTGTGTTTGGAAATTTTGCTTTATTTTTCTCTTTAAGATAAAATAAAATAAGAAATAAAACCAATAAATAAATAAATTCCTGACTCATGTGAGAGAATAATTTATTTTTGCATTTAAGCTATCAAAATTATGTGTTCGTATTTGCAATTTCAAGTGGGACAGTTATATTTGAAAACTGTGACACAGAGGAAAAAAAGATGGCAGACTGGTAGGTAGCCAGAGAGAGACCCTCTCTGAGAGAGACAGCTCAAATGCCAGAATAAAACACCCTGGAGAGACCCAAACAGAGAGAGATGGACTCTCACAATCCATGAAGAAACTAAAGTGCAAAAAACCGCTCGAATATGAGGTCCTGGGACTACTATTAGTGAAGATAAGATCACCAAGCACGGTGACCTCCTCAAGCCACCTGAATTCCTGCCCGACCTGAACAAGCAATACACGCCAAAGCAAATGGCTTCAGCCACCAGAGCTCGGAGTTGAACAGCCCTGCGTGTGACTCACCCGGACCAGCCCCGCACGTGACCCAACCAGAGGCACCATGAATTCGCACTGCAGCTGCGCTGAAGTCAGAGGTTGGGGAGCCCAGCAGTTCTTGGGGACTGGCATCAACGTGTGGTGAGTGATGGGAATAAGACCCTCCCACAGGAAAGGGGAAACCGACTGGATGACATGTTGGATTTGGGCAGGACAGCCTTAACTCCATAAGGAAGTGGCTTCATCTGGTTGCTCCCCTCGCCGAGCAGATTGGTGGAATCTGCTTGGACTAGGCCGCACCCCTGGCGGGGAACCAGTGAGTCGCTACAAATTACTTTCCTGAGATTGGTGCATGCTGACGCAGTGAAGGCCTGCAAAGGTTGGCCCGGAGGGGAGGAGCTAGTGCACACTGCCCGAGGGTGAACTTAATCTCTGATAACCTATTGAAGAGGGCTAAAGCTCCTAGTCTGCACCCTCTAAAGAAGCCTTAACCAACAAGAAAAGGGTCTGGGAATTACACTGTACACTTGTATGGAAGGAACTAAAAACATGACGAAAGGGAGAAATAAAAAAAGACTCGCAGCCTCCAACCCTGAGAACATTGATCCAGGAGAGGTAAACACAAAGAGATTGAGGGCAGCAAAAATGCAACATCAAACACAGCGTTAGTGGACATAAAGAGATACCTTCAGGACCTCGTAAGTGGGACCAAAACTGAAATATTAATTCAAATTAAACAAGAGATAAATAGATTAATAAAAGAAGGGCTGGGCACCTCTCAAGATGACACAGAGAGAAGAATGGAGAAACAAAAATGGAGAGAAAAATTTAATGAAGAATTCAGAAAAAAGAAATGATATGCAGAGGTATTAAGCATACAGAACTTCAGCCACCTACAACCCAAACAGAGCTACACCCAGACACATAATAATCAAGATCCCAGAAATTCAATATAAGAACAGAATAGTAAAAGCCATAAGAGAAAAGAAACAGATCACCTATGAAGGAAAACCCATCAAAATCACGGCAGACTTCTCTACACAGACCATCAGGTCAAGAAGAGCTTGGAGTAAAGTAATTCAAGCACTGAAGGAGAACAATCTCCAGCCCAGATTGATGTATCCTGCAAAACTCTCTCTATAAATTAATGGAGAAAAAAGATGCTTCCATGACAAAGAGGAACTAGGAGAATTTGTGACCACCAGTCCAACCCTACAAAAAATACTGAAGGACATTCTAGGGAGAGAGAACAAGAATACGAGCATTTCAGGAACAGTGGCAGAGAGGCCTCAGTGAACGAGGCAGACAGTGGATTGGAAGAGAAAAATAGACTATCAATGGCAGAAAAATAGAATAGCAGAAATGAGGCAGAGAAGATTGGCTATAATCTCTAG